>JBBPRK010000363.1:0-25025 GCA_038093075.1 Boletus patriciae | reverse complement strand
CGCGTTTATCGTTTTTTATCAGCATATGTAGTTATCACGGTACAACCCACAGTAGTCCATACTATGAGAGTTTTTGGAAGACGTTGGCTTTGCTGATTGTGAGGGAACGCAAAACCACCAAAGAGTTACCAAAGAGTTGGTTGCTTGTTCTGCATATTGCGAGTGGGAGTGCGAGAGAGCTCGTCGAGGTGACACTTCAAGTTGTCACTCCGAGGGCAAACTATGGATTCGAATAGGTACACAGCATGATCATAATGCTGACCCGACTTTGACTGGCTTCACGTCCTGGCGCTCCTGGGCCACTCTTGACTGAGAGCCAATGAGGGGGCTTTTCAATTGTCCCATTGGATTGCTTCTTCGCTGTCAGGACGAGCGTCGGATATAATATCAGGGCCTCCACAACATCCACTTCTCCGCCATCGAACGTGCTCACCCGCGGTCCTGACCTTCACATCAGTAACGGTCCTTGGTAACTGGCGCCGCGCATTCACCTCTGCAGACATTGATCTCGAAGCCCATTCACGCTTCCAAGTGCGCTAGAGCGGGTCATCTCCGTCGCTGCCGGTGCTCCGGTGCGTACAGCCGCTACCGCCGACGCCGCATCGACGACTTTTTCGGCGTGACTCGCCTGCGGGCCGACATGATTCGCATTCAACCTTTGGCTCTGTGGTGAGGATCACAATAACCGAGTCTCTCACACTTGTCATGTGTCCCGAGTCGACCGAACAGGCTCAGCGTACCAGTGTTTCCGCCGTTGTTGGGATCATGATGCATGAGGGGATGGTGCAGACTGTACGATACCGAGTTGCGATGGGCCAGCAGTGTGTGCGGGTATTGCTGCTCAGAGGCGGCGTCGCCGGCCGTTGCGGTCCGAGTCGCACGGCGGTACTCGAAAGCCGTCGTTTGTCGGAGTCCGGGGATAACCGCTGTCAGTGAAAAAAAAACAAAGATGAATTATCTTTGCTTACCACGGATTTAATAGTTATACCATTTCGGGATTGCTTATTATTGGGAGTACTATTCCCGAAATGGCATAGCTATTGAATCCGTGGTAAACATTCTTTGTTACCCCACCAGCGGTTAACCGGTTCGAAATGGGCCCATAGAGGCTGAGTCCAAGCGGCTGACGAGCGGAGAACGAATTGGGTCGAATTGGACGGTTTCGGTATTCTTTGGTTCCTCGTTTTTCTACACCTGCACGCTCGTTCTCGCTCCACTTTCTTTACGCTCTTTCACCCTTCATCACCATGTTCGGTCGCCGCATCCTCGCTACCGTTGCCCTTGCTGCTGCTTGTGCTCAAGCACAGCTCAGCATCACCAACCCCGGTCCCAATTCTTGGTGGGGTACGTCCCGAAGTCCCATCTCTATCCTCCATCCCTCTGATTTTCGTTTTCCTCTTCTCCGCCAGTCGCTAGCTCTGTCAACACACTTGCCTGGACCTGCGACACGTCTCCATACACCGAGTATACTGTTGTGTCAGTCTCGTCTCGTCTGTTTCTTGCGTGCGAACGTCCGAGACTGACTCAAATAATGCAATAGTATGACTAACTCGGACACTTCCATCTTGTCTGCCCCTCTCGCATTGATCGCCAGCGTCCCCAACTATCAATGCTCCTTGACAGTGAACCAACAGCAGTCAGCTCTGGCTGTCTCGAACAGCTGGACCATCTC
Source organism: Boletus patriciae (assembly GCA_038093075.1). NCBI lineage: Eukaryota > Fungi > Basidiomycota > Agaricomycetes > Boletales > Boletaceae > Boletus > Boletus patriciae. Next base: position 23,353 of record JBBPRK010000363.1, on the reverse strand, counting down.
GCTCGCGAATAACCTGAACATCTCTGACGTGCGTCCCCTTCCCCGCTTTTTTTACAATTCGGTTTCGGAATCGCAACGTGGTTAATGAATGTGTGTGTGATGTAGATCTACACCTCTGCCCAGTTTGAAATCAAGGCGGCTGGCTCTCCTTATCCCGTCTCGACCTCCTCGGCATCGTCTGGTACCTCAACTAGCTCTGCCGGCTCCGCGTCGTCGACTTCTGCGAGCAGCACCGGGGCTGGTTCTGCCAACTACATCCCCGTTGGCATGAGCATGGCCGCTGCCCTCGTCCTCGGTCTTGTTGTCGCGTGAGGGACCGCGGAGATGTGTCGATGGGCCATCGGGAGCAAAAAGGGGTGAAATAATACTGCAGCCATCGTCACGGACTTGTCATGGACTCTGAGTATGAATTTGACACTCTGGATACCCTATACAGACTCCAGAACCATGTTGTGGGTGGGATGATTGTCTCTTTCTTTAATTTTTATTTGAAGATTGGGATCGGTTTCTTGTCTTTTTTTTTTAACCTTGTTGATAATTTTACTTTTCTCTACCTCCTCTGTTTCTTTCTCGACCAGTTGTTGTTCGTGTCGTGTTGTGATATGGACCGTTTTTACTGTCTGACTCGAATATCGAGCTCTCTAGGACATTTCGGTCGCAAGGCAAGAAAACGCTGAGACTCGCTATGACTGCTAGGACGGCGAGTCGTCCCACTTCCCTGTGGACTACCTTGCGTGTGGCTCTTCTCGTCTTGTGCGTTGCTCTTTAGACTTTTTTCTCTCAAAACCTCTTGTATCATCGTTGTGTTGATGTGCGGGTCTCTGCTTTGACCATGGCGGCGTTACACGTATCGTTGATGGAGGGGTGCGGCGATTTCATTTATTCTGGGCTCTGTCGTTGCTTTTCTTCAATGGCATGACGGCATGCGTCGACTGATTCGTTGCTACGGCGCTGGGACCGATCTACAGGGTTGTGGATTGTATTACGCTCCGTCTCTCGGGGCGCAACAAGTTGCCGCCGCACCGCACGCTCTGCAGGCGTACCAGTTGGGAGGCGATCAAGCATGACAGGCGACTCGATCGACCTCTCCCCGAACGTGATAACGATACGAATTTTGCCCGCAAGGTCTGAGCAAAGGGGACGTTACAGTTACTATCCCACCTGTCGACCTCATCACATACGTGAGGCCATGGGGAAAGTCGCCCGCGCGAATCACACTCTAAGACGCCTTTGGGTGTGACGCGGACTGATCGTTTGGGTGAGTAGTTCATTCAGCCGTCTTGCACCGATCATATTCGATTCGTTCATCGTTTCGCTTTCAAGCCGTCCGTTCTATTCGTATCCTCTTTGGTACACAGGCAGTGCCAGCTCTGGGAATATACGGGTCGGTCGGGACGCCACTTTGTCCCCCAGGAAAAAGTTCGCGATTTCTTCGCGGTTCGAACATGTTGCTTCGTCCCGCTGTTGGTCTTCTTTCCGTTTCCGCCTTGATTGGAGCTGCCATCGTTGCTCGACCACTTCTTGAAGGGCGCGATCGATGTGTATTCCTAACGTGAGCCCCGGTCCTCTTCGCCTTGACTTATAGATCCCGAATATTGGGAAACCCAAACCTTGCACCTTATCTCTCTTCTACGTGCAGGCGTAATTAGGACCTTGGGCGTTGTTCCAGGGCTGAAGAGTTCAGAGCATCCGTGCAATTCAAATCAGGTGAGGCAATGTTCTTTATCTATAGTCCCCGAATTCCGCTATCCATCTCCGATCTTGATCGGCATCGTCCGGGGGCATCATTTATCTGTGGGTTGCCACTTTTCGAGCCCTCGATTTCTCTCTCTCACCCAATCCACCATGGCGAACGTCTTCGTGAGCGTCCCCCCCTACACACCTATATCTCGCTGACCCAACTCAGTTCGACATCACAATCAACGGCAAAGACGCTGGCCGCATCGTGTTCAAGCTCTATGACGACGTCGTGCCAAAGACGGCCAAGAACTTCCGGGAGCTCGCCACAGGTGCACACGGCTATGGTTACGCGGGATCCTCGTTCCACCGTGTCATTCCCAATTTCATGCTCCAGGGCGGCGACTTTACCAACGGTAATGGCACGGGCGGTAAATCGATCTACGGCGAAAAGTTTGCAGGTGCGCTCGCACCCGCGTTGAGAGATCGTTGCCCGGATCTCACATGGATATATAGATGAGAACTTCAAGTTGAAGCACACCAAGCCTGGGATTCTCTCGATGGCTAATGCTGGCAAGAACACCAACGGCTCCCAGTTCTTCATCACCACCGTCGTCACTAATTGGCTCGATGGTGCTCACGTCGTGTTTGGTACGTGTGAGATGATCAGTCCTCATCTGAAGGTTAACTCGCCTTGTAGGGGAAGTCGTTGAGAATCTCAAACTCGTCAAGGAGATCGAGGCACTCGGATCTACGTCTGGAAAGGTTAAGGCGAAGGTCACTATCGCCAAGTCTGGAACTGTTTAATGTTTGGCGGCGAAGGCGAGAACTACCCATGTGTTTACTTGTACAATGTTTGCGTCGTTCCGCGACTGCATCTCGGAGCGCTATCAACTCTTGGCATAAAATACCAACGTGTCCCACTTCCTTCATCGATCGCAGAGTAGATGGGGCTAGGGTCATGGAACCCAAGCTGTTACCTTCTCTATCAAGGTAGCATGCGTGTCGTATCGTCAACCTCGAGACGGTTCCAAGTCTCGGTTTATCCCACTCATGTGGTTCGTCAAGTCCTCCTATGTGATGCCGTCTTCCTGTGTACGTTTTGGTACATCACAGACCAGGTTTGAATGTATTCGTTCGTCACCAGCCGCTACCTCCATGATCGATCGGGTCGATCACTGTGGAAAGTGGTAAGAGATTCTATTATGGAACATCATGACATCATCGTTCAACATACATATACGTCGTTGATCTGTCACTTCGTGTCCCTCGATGTTTCCCGCTGTTTCCCGCAGCGGGCTTCCACGTAGAAGCGCGTCAATCTCAACCATCGGGCCATTTCAACATTTTCGACACGATGTAGACATCCCGTAAACAATTTCGATCGTCGTGGGCGGCGGAAAATGGCAGGCCCTTAAACAAGAAGTACTGCAGCGTAAGCCTGGCGCCTCGATGTTGAAATCTAGCCTGAGCGACTCATGCCTTCACGCTACACAAGCGGCGCGGTGCATTCAAGTTGGTGAGGAGGCCGTCGGTCTTGACCCAGCGGTACGCAGCTTCGTTCAATCCAATAGATCCCGAAGATTGAGAACCTTGCACGTTATCTCTCATCTACGTGCAGTCGGTGCCGTCCAATTGGTGTAATTAGGACATTGGGCATTGTTCCGAGGCTGAAGAGCCAGGCTGTGTTTTTATCTATGGAGACCACCCCGAATGCCGCTATCCATCTCCGATCTCGATCGGTCGGGCATCGTCGAGGCCTCGATCTCTCTCTCTCTCACCCAATTCACCATGGCGAACGTCTTCGTGAGTGTTCCCCCCGGCACACATATATCCCGCTGACCCAACTCAGTTCGATCTCTCAGCCGATGGCGCACCCGTTGGCTGCGTCGTGATTGCGCTCCGTGACGACGTCGTGCCAAAGACGGCCAAGAACTTCCGGGAGCTCGCCACAGGCGTACACGGCTTTGGTTACGCGGGATCCCCGTTCCACCGTGTCATTCCCAATTTCATGGTTCAGGGAGGCGACTTTACCAACGGTAATGGCACGGGTGGTAAATCGGTCTACGGCGAAACGTTTGCAGGTACGCTCGCACCCGCGTTGAGAGATCGTCGCCCGGGCCCCGAATCTCACGTGGGTATGTATATAGATGAGAACTTCACGTTGAAGCACACCAAGCCTGGGATACTCTCGATGGCAAACTCTGCCCCCAACACCAATGGCTCCCAGTTCTTCATCACCACCTCCGTCACTTCTTGGCTCGACGGAAAGCACGTCGTATTTGGTACGTTCAAGTTGTCGTCGTGCGTGAGGCGATCAGTCCTCAACTGAAAATCAACTAGGCGAAGTTGTCGAAGGTTACCATGCCGTCCAAGTAATCGAAAAGTACGGAAGTGACTCTGGAAGGACTTCGAAAAAGATCACTATCGACAAGTCGGGAACTCTTTAGATGTGCTCGGGACCTCGGGTGCGAAGGCGAGAACTACCCATGTTTTTACTTGTACAATGTTTGCGTCATTCTGTGACTGCATCTCGAATTGCTATCAAATCTTGGTATTAAATATCAACGTGGTCCCATTTCCTTCATCGATCGCAAAGTAGATGGGGCTAGGATCATCGAACTCAAGCCGTTTCCTTCTTTATGAAGGCAGCATGCGCGTTTCAGCGTCAAGTTCGAAATGGTTCCGAGTTTCAATTTATCCCACTTATGCGGTTCGTCAAGTACTACTTCTTCTTCGTCCTTCCCGGCCTTGGGTACACCCGCTACGCTACGTCTGGACGTCTGGAAGAGATCGCATTGTCCTGAAACGGATCAATAGTATCTCCTACCTTGCTTCTTTAGCTTGCGGTTTATCTTGATAACATCAACGTGACGAGCGACGCCAAGTCCATAGGTGGTTCTCTCTTGTTCAAAAGATCGCCAGTTTGACCCCCCTCGAAGCATCGGCAACCATTTCATAACGATCTCGAGACATGATACGGACTACACGCTGGGTAGTCACAGAACGATGGCACTGACATTGTACATTGTAGGTGTGTGCATACTGAAAACCCTTTCTTTCGCTTTCCCCCTTGATCATCCCTGAAGAACACCTGACCTGGCGATCGTGACACGCGCCTGAAGTTTCCCATCTGGAGTCCCAATGCTCTCGATCAGCTTGACGAGGTCGAAACCCTCGACGACTTCGCCTACAAAGGAGTTAATCTCCATATGGACGTTATCTCATGCACGAAAGCAACATACCGAACACGACGTGCTTGTCATTGAGCCAATCAGTGACGACAGTGGTGATGAAGAACTGCGAGCCGTTGGTGTTGGGGCCCGCGTTGGCCATCGAGAGCAAGCCAGGTTTGGTGTGCTTCAACCTAAAGTTTTCGTCTACATCGTATGCACGGTCAGATCCGGGCGACGATCTGGTACTCGATCGCGGGTGCCAACGTACCTGCAAAGCTGTCGCCGTAGATCGATTTGCCGCCCGAGCCGTCGCCGCGGGTAAAGTCGCCGCCCTGGAGCATGAAACCGGGGATGACACGGTGGAACGAGGATCCGGCGTAACCAAACCCGTACTGGCCCGTGGCGAGCTCGCGGAAGTTCCTGGCTGTCTTGGGCACGACCTCGTCGAAAAGCCTGAACACGATGCGGCCGGCTTGTTGGCCGTTGATTGCGATTTCGAACTGGGGTGGATTAGCGTGCGATCTGCAGGGTTGGAGGAAGAGCGGAACGCACGTATACGTAGGACATGGTGGATCGAGTGAGAGATCTGACGCTTTGACCGCAGTGTTTTAACAGGAGCCCTCCGGACGATGCCGGTCTAGCTCTCTCAGGATGTGATTAGAAAAAATGTTTTTTTTGGGTGGAACCTCCTTTTCACTTTCAATGAATGTTCTGTTGGGATCTTGGATGGTGAGTGCAGTCTAATCGTGACAGTGCACACAATGCTCTGACCCACGCGGTCACTAGTCTAATGAGTGGAAGATCGGTATAGAAAACTTCAGAGGACATCTCAGGCATATAGGTAATGCAGCTCGTACCCAAACAGCAGCGCGATGCGACCCCTGTTGCCAATGTTCTGACCAAGTGATCCTTGCAGTAAATGGAACGCAACGCGTCGCGTTCAAAGTTCCCGTCGTATGATCGCTTTCGTAGTACCACTCGAGCATGCACGCAATCATAATATAGCAGCACCCATTACGCCCCTTCACGCGTCACATCCGCAACTCGACGACACATCCAACCAACCTCCTCACGCGACTCTCCTACTAAAACAAACGCAACGTCAGCACCGTCCCCAACCAAACGCAACGACCAACGAACCGCTTTCATGCCCGCCCGGGTCGCGGGATACCGCGCGCAGACGTCGTCGACGTCGATCCGCGCCACGCCGTCCTCGTCCTCGTTCACGAGCGTCACGTCCGAATCCATCACGCACATCTCCGCGACTTGCTCCTCCTCTTCTTCTTCGTGCGCTTCTGCCTCAACCTGGGCGTGTTCGTGTTCATGTTTCGCGGGACCTCTGCTAGGCGGATCGGCCTGGACCTGGTGGTTCGTAGACGCGCGCGGACCATCGACGTCGTCGGCCAGCTTCTTGCTCGCCATCGGCGGGGGTAGGTACGTGATCACACGTCGCTTCACCTCGGGCACCCGCGTCGGCGTCGGCGTCCCCCGCGCAAGACCAAGAAGCGGGAGACGGAATCGCCCAGACTGCCTCGCCCCGCTCGGTTTCGGTTTCGCCACACGCATCGCCGACGGCGCCTTTCGCTTCGTGCGCGCCAGCGTCGACCACTCGGCGTCCGGATCGTCGTCTTCGCCAAAGGCGTAGGCGGTGGGGCGGCGCCGCGATGCGGACGGGGTGGGTGGCGCTGCGTCCAGGTCCAGAGGGCGTGTTGCGCGCGCGCGCGGTGGGGTGGCCCGGGGTTCGGGAGAGGCCAGGCGCTTGCGTTTCGGTTCTGGGGTGCGTATATGCGGGGAATTGAGAGCGTCTTGCCGAGGTTCAGGCCCCAGAGGAAGAGGGGGAGGGGGAGGCGCGGGAGTCGCCTCGTCGAACGCGTCCGATAGCCAACTGGGTGCCATCCCCTGGCTCGTGTTCCCCGGGAAGCGCGGTAGCGGGGGAACACAAGGGAGATCGTTGGTGGGCCTCCGGTCCGCGTACGCGGGTGCAGACACAAACGATGGGCGCATGGTATGCGCTGAGGGACAAGGAGGACCTCGATACACTTACCAAGTGCCAGGGTTAGAGAGGATCTTACCTGAGACTGGAGCATGGGACCGGGGGCCAGGAGAACTGTGACGAAACGTAGGACGGTCTCCGACAGGCGCGAGCAAGCGCACCGGGGATGAGTTGGTGGCGCGGTGGGTGCCAAAGATCCGTCTGGGCTTGAACGGAGGGGGAGCATGGGCGGGTAACTGGTCGGAAGTGGTGGATATATGCGCGGATTTTTGCTGAATTGTAGATCCAGTCTGCGGTTTGTGAATGGGAGGAGGCAAATCCAAGGGTTGAGTGCGCCGCGGAACGACTTGAAGAGCCGAGTTCTGACCCTGGCGTGAGTTGCTGGCTGATGAGGCACCGCGCTTGGCGCCAGGAACACTAATAGAATCGTGGATAACGTCGGGTAGCGGGCCTCGTTTGGCCTGTTTCTTGAACGCCTCGACGATGGGCATGAGCTGAGGTTTTGGAGGCGACCGTGCGGGTGCAGAGGTCCGCGCAAGGCTTGGTTTTGGAAGGGGGGGACGGGAGGCGGCGTTTATGCGGGCGATGCTCCAAGGATTCGGGCGGTAGTCTACGGTTTCGTGTCTCCCCGAGAGGTCCATCTCGCGGAGGGCATCATTGGTGGTGTCGGCGACCGCACTGTCTGAGTCCGAGTCCGAGTCAGACACGTAGCCAGCGCGACCTCTGTAGCTGGCAGACCAACTCATGGTAGTGGTTGTTTGGCAAGAGCCTTGATAGCAAACAACCGCATCGGGCAATATAGACAGTCCCGCGAAATATCGCCGTCCCTTGAACGTTGGCGTGGCCCTGATGATCGTTATTAACGGTTGAGGACTCTGCGTCGTAAGAAATCAGCATCCATTGCAAAAACTACAGGGTCGTCGTGAAGGTGCGGCCAGCCACAGCAACCCGTGTCGTAACTGCAGGGTCTGCACTAATAAGCGGCGTTAAAGAGGAGCCGGTCGAGGTATTTGAGGACGTGGGGACGCGGTCCGTCCTTTGCCCGAGTTTTTTTTCCCCTCGACAAGCCATGTGGAAAGAAAGCCTGGTCGCGCGTTTCCACAAACGGTCTGCGTCGATGAAGGCGCAAGGCGCCCCGCTGATCCCTTCCGAGGGCTCGCGGCCGTTTAGCACCATGACGCTCGGCCCGGTACAAGAACTGGACGACCAACCTGAGCCTGCTCAGTCTGACGCTCCCGCAACCACAAATAGCCAGCTGGTCACAGCCACCGCCAACTTGGACGAAAAGGCAAAGCCAGCGCCAGAGGCCCCGGCGGTACCGAAGAGCGACCTCGCCCTTGCCAAAGCTACTCGCGACATCGAATCGACCGATTTATTGGGCATGAGGAGTATTAGAGCCTTTTTAACGGAGGAGATCGATACGGCGCAGGCCGCTGCACCGTTGTCGGCATACTGCTTCATGACTGGCTTCATGTACGTCTTTTTTTTCCATCCGATCTCGCCTTCTCACTCAACGATCGTCAGCGATGCAATCTCGTTTTCTGCGATTTTCGTTTGGTGTGCCTTCCAGACAGGCAACTCTGTACAAGTACGTCCCTCGTCAGCCCCTCGCCCAACCCGCTGAGGGTCTCCTAGCTTGCACTGGCCCTCGCGCGCCTCTTCAACGGCGAGCACGACCACTCTTTTCACATCGCCGATCAACAAGCCCTCTGCTCCGTGCTCTCCTTTATCTTCGGCGCCTTCCTCGGACGTATCGGTGATAAGATCGGGTGCAAGACCCGCATGTGGATGACGCTCGGCACCCTGATCCAAACCCTGTTCACGATGAGCGGCGCGATCGCACTCTGGCGCAGCGGTTCCGCCAGTGTCGCAGATAACCGTGGCGACCCCGCATGGACCAACACGCTCTCCTTTGTCGCCGTCGCCTTTATCAGCGCTAGCATGGGTCTCCAAGGCATCATGGGCAAACGTCTCAATACCCAATTTACCACCACCGGTACGTGCCCGTCCGCACCCCTCTGGCGCGATCGACCGACTGACGCTTTCCCCCCGTCAAACAGTGGTCCTCACCACGACCTGGTGCGAACTCATGACCGAACCGCGACTGTTCGACATGCGCCGTCTCGTCGCCTCGCGCGATCACAAGGTCATGGCCATTGTCTTCCTCTTCTTGGGCGGTTTCATCAGCCGTGCGATTCTCGACAGGATCGGATCCGCCGGCGCGCTCGGTGTGGGAACCGGCCTCCGTTTCGTCATCACGCTCTGGTGGCTCCTCGTGCCCGCCAAGAAAGCCAAGTAGTGGTGACATAACAATGTGGATGTGTGGGTACGGCGCCCGGTGCATGTAATTATGCTGGATGACGAGCGCGGCAAGGGTGGGTGGTGGTATGCGTGCAACTTGAAGTGTATGGTCCGTCTGTCGCAGACAAGGGCATTAGAACATGACTCAAACGTAGACGAACGAAGACGACTGACGACGTAACGCCGTGTCGTATTTGTGAAACATTATAGGTATTTAATACCATTGCATATACCTTAGGCATCTCTTTTTTCATAAAACATATGTTTTCTTTCCTCCTTCCGAGTTGTGCAAGAATTTCCAAACCAAGACACACGCACTTCTGTTGAGTCAGACGTTTATCTGCTGTAGACCCCCACGTTACTTGCGGCCACAAGAGTAACTGGCAGTGGGAAATAACCTTATCCTATTAGCCAAAACCATCCCCAGTGGCTGAAGCTAACGATCAAAAAGGTGACCATCGCCCCACGAGTTCTTCCTCGAATCTGATCGCTGTCAGATAAGCTCGAACCGGAGCAGCTCACTCCCGCAATCAACGAAGTCGATACAACCTTGTCCGACGTCCCGAAACGACCGCCCCACGTCCATCCCTTGAGCAGGTGGCACTTTCCAAACAGCCGGCTCAACGAGCCCTTCTTGCCCTGCGCCTCCTCCACCTCGTCAACATACCCGACCCGAATCGCCCCATGCGGCGCCTCGATCTCGACTTGATCGCCCGGCCATTCGTCTTCTCGAAGCAGGTAGAGATCGCCGACAAGTACCAATGCGAGGCGAATTCACATCGATCCTTGCATACTCATTCCGTCTTCCGTTTTACCTCCTCTGGGCGAGGACAAGACAGAAGACGACCGCAAAAATCCGTGTCTGACATCTAAATTCGGCTCCATGAATGCCGAGATATGGCTGCTGGGCACCCTGAACGCGCCTGTGATCGGCGCACCCGACCCTCGGCGTACGACCATGGCACTCACCTCTGACTACGGGTGTCGGCCGACGGGCGCGCTCTATGTAGTATACCCTCGACGGTGCAGCCTCGTTGTCACTGACAGGGCGTACCTTCCACGGGACGATCCGACTCGCCCTCCCGCGTTCCTTCCAGGGACTCCTATCCTTCTCCACGCGCCTCGGCAGCATCTCCGTCAGCAACGCGATCGTCCGGAACGCGACCCAGCTCAGTCAATTCGACACCACAGATGGGTGTTGTGTTCCTTGGAGAGCAAGAGATGGTTGGTCGGTTTCGTCTTGAAGGTGGCAGGATGGGGAGGAGAGAGGGAGGGGGCCGCTGGAGACTGATTCTGTTTGAGAGTAATACGACGGGGGAGGCTGTCGCAGAATCCATTCAGTCGATGGATAATGTAGGGCGATAGCAACATATATTACCTCTTCGTGACCCACCTGGAGTTCTTCGGTTTGAACCATGGAGTCTGAGGGCTGCTTGAAGGATTGGTCGTCGGGCGTGACGATCGCGGAGGGCAGGTGATGCTATTGGACTTGCTGTGCGAGCGGACATGCTTATTCTTCTTGGTCGAGCTCGGCTGTGGGGAACTCGCACGCGGCACTGCCAGGGTACTTGAGTGGATATCGAGTACTTCAAGTTGTCAAGAAGCCTACATGCTGTGCGCCCTGCATGAGGCGACGCGACCCCAGGTTCACCGCAGCAAATCCTTTTTAGATGGTGTTTTCGTTTTCGGTGGGCCCCATCTATCTCATGATCAGTGGGGTATCCAAGGCCAGGTGGTCGCGCACCAACTTGGACATGAGACCGACGGCCGCACCTGCGCTAGAGCCAACGATCAGAAAAAGTGATCGTTACCGTTCCACGTGGGTTTTCTTCTATCAGACAAGCTCGCCTCGTCAATCCCACAATCAAAGAATCGATACAACCATGTCTGACGACCCCTACCACGCCAGACGTCCGTCCCACCTCTATCCCTAATCCAACAGCATCGCTTTGTAGGTGGTCCGCTACGGGTAGTGTAGGAACACGAGAGTAGCGGGTTCGAAGGGGGCAGCACTAAGCCAAGACAGGAAGGAAGATAGAGTAAGAGAGAAGTCGCTCGTCGTTCGTGGTCGTCATGTGTCTCAGATTTCCAACGAGAAAAGCGATCGTCGACGCGTCGACGAGAGCGAAAAATAAACAGATACAAGGTAGCGTTGCCCGTGTTGAGAATCTGAGATCTCGTCTTGCTGGCCCCGGAAAAGCCAGTAATGATGCATCCCGCGGGTAATGGGCTTCCAGGTGCGATGCAGTCACACCCAGTTGACAAGTCGGATCGAGCGTATCGTTCAGAGCGACATGTGTGCCATAGAATGCGTGCACAAGAAAAGTAAAACTGAGTTAGGGTCGTCAACACAGGATATCTGTTACAGTCAGGATAAAGTACGTGTGCAAATACGGGGGAAAAACAGACGACAATCAACCCTGGGTCCCGGAGGCGGCGGGAGGGCTGCGACGACGTTTCGCACCAGAATCGGGTGTCGGGCTCGCCGTACGCTTCGAGTTCCTTGACAACCCTTTCGAACTTTCTCACAAGTTATGCGTGTGTTGAAGCTGGTTAGTCCTGTTTTGCACCTGACGTTGCGTCCAGCCAGAGAAAGCGATGGGTAGGTTTGCATCGGCCTCGTCGCCCACAGGCCAGTCCGGCCTGCTGAAAGCCTTTTGAATCTGATCGATAAACCCATAGGGGGATTGCAGCTGTTCGGTGTCTCTGTCGTAACGACGGATGTCCCGCGACAAATCCTCAAGCTTTTCGTCGTACTGGCTTCTCGGGACATCGAGCTTCTTTCGCCGGTCCTCGGTCATCGGAGGGCGTACAGTATACAGCGAATTGAAGGGACCAATCGGCTCCGTGAGAAGATCAGTGTGGGGTTGGTGTTCGAGGGCGGAACGCGACGGACGGATAAGGGACTCCGTGCAACGCATCGCTCTTTCTATCCCCGTCCTCCACGCTATGTCCATCCCCTTCATAATGTTCATCAAACATGGCCAGGTCTCTGCCACGACGCCCGGCCCCATACGAATCGACAGCGGGAACGTAGCGCAAGGTCATCCATCCGAGGACATGCAAGAATGATTCGAAATCGTCCATGAGCGTGTTCAGCTTGCCGTGACGCTAAAGTAGCTTTGTGGACATGAATTGCCACGCCCCCTAACGAAGTCCGGGGTGATGAATGGATGAAAAACGGTGTTGCGCTACTGGCTTACCGTGCGGTCGGGTCATCAATTGCCACCTTCTTTCATCATCTTCGCCCACTCCCTATCGATCAGTGGGCCCTTCCCCTCGTCTGTCACAATGATGTTCGCCGTACTTATATTACGATGCAAGACTTTTGCGATATTGAAGGCGTGCGAGTGAACTTTGCGTTCATATGTCAGCGTATCATTTGTGGACACCTCGAGGTACACGCACCTTGAACCGCGTCGAAGACGGCTGTGACAGACTCTTTTGTGCACTCGAACTTGAAAAGCGGAAGTCCTACGATCCCATGTAAGAGTCGGCAGTATTGATACGAGGAGATCCTCGGCCGCACACAGCCATGGTGCATCCACCAACTCTTGCGTTTCCGTTCTACGTCGCCACTAGCAATATATTCTGGAATGTTCGGAGTTCCATGGGAGTGGATAATTTCATAAATTTTGTATTCAGGCAGCACTTCAACGGGCGGTGAGTCTGACAGGAACCGCCAGGTGTTTTTCATATCCAGTACGCGGATCTGCCAGTTCGCCGAGTTCGCCGCATGGAGCGAGTGCTGTTACTCGCGTCCTCGAGCGACCGGTTTTGCGTTGGCGGCCTCGGTCCGTACGCGTGACCCATTCCAATTAAACCCAACACCTCGTACTTGTACGGCAGTTGGATCGACCCCGCGTCCTAGGTGAGAGATACGGTCGAACCGCCATAAAAATTCTGCCATCAACTCTGGGTTCTTGCGGTAGTTGAACGCAGCGGTCACGACCGTGCCAGCGGAATTTAAAGAGTCCCACAGCAGCCTAATATCGGGGTTTGAAACGCGTCCATCATCAGCGCGTCCCAAACCATTCTCTGCCTGAGAGAATGCCGGACGTCAAGAACTGGAAACTCGATCCCTGTTGCTTCTGTGCTACAGGTCAGGGAGCCTTCGCGATGACGTGTTCGCGTTCTTGTTACTGGTTTGTTTCGTTCTGGCCCATCTGACTCCATCCTGATGGTATTCGGGAGTTAGGCACGATGGGCCATACTGTTGCCTTCCGCATGTAGCTTTCGATGTCTTGCGTGAGGGATGGCGGAGGGGGTAAGTGCATATGGTTCAAGAGGTCAAACTGTTTAACACTAACTACGGGAAACATTCACCCTCAGATTTGTGACGACTATGGCCAACTCGATAGATTGCTCCGCAGCCATCCGAGTTTGACCCAACCAGCGCACAAGTGACGCTCCTTGGGCGGCGTGCTTTGCGTCACCTATTACGACATTTGCTAGTTCCCTGGCGCGGGCTCGCAACACCGCCGGCCATGTGCATCCTTTCGGTCACGATCGTCTCAGGAGCGGCATCATGCGTCACCGGGTTTGTCGTCATCTTGACCACAGGGAACCTTTATCCAAATGATACTCTGCCCCTCGCACACGACTGGGACAGTGGTACGTGGTCTCGATATGACATTCCCTTCTTTCTCTGACCTGTTCAGGGTAGTGTTTGCATATTCCGTGCTTTCTCCCAGCTTCCAGCTTTGCCGTCGCGCTCGCGTGTACCCTGCCCAGCATGCCTTTGCTCAACCTCACCTTGGGTCTCGTTATCGCTTCAAAGTCACCCACCACTGTGTCGTTTCTATTCTCTGCCATGTACCTGGCCGGCCAAATGGGTTAACCAGCCCGCCGATTCATGGAAGAATCCAGAGATACATATCATACCATGATTTTCGGGAATGGTGGCCGATACAAAGGCGTCATCTCCCGATTAACAAACAGCATCGCTATGCCCTCTTTCGCCTCGCACTCGCCTCGTCCAAGGCATTCCATCCGTGCACAGTATCGTGAAGCATGCTGCAACATCCACTTTTCCAGCGCCACCAACCGCCGTTTAAGTCGTTTCATGACATGACGAGTAGCCACATCACTGGGAGTGAACCATGAATGTAGGGCGTACTCGACAGGTGTATGGGTTCCATCACGGTGGCGAGCTGGAGGGTAGTTGACGTCCAGGAGGTAACGAGAATTAGACGATCATGATCCTACTGTTCTGCAAAGTGACAGCTAAGAACTTCATCAAGATACCCCACCTCGTTTCTCCCGCATCCCGCAGTGATAGGCGCGGGAAACGGAATGCGATAATCGATGAAAAGAGGGGGATTCCAAGAGAGCGAAAGGGTGGAGGATGCGGCTAGCCTTGCTAAGAGTGAATTGGATGTTCGCCAAACAAAGAGTCCACGCGGGTGTGTTAGAACCTGTGCATCGTTGCCTTTTCGGTCCAGCCCGCACGCAGAACATCCCATTGTTCCCCCAAACCCACCGCGTTGAATCAAGTTCGGTGAGCCACCATGGATTCGATTCTTTCGAAAGGTACTTGTGTCTTTCAAGTGTCGACGTGCAGAGCACTGAAATGATGTGCCTACCAGTCATACAGTTGGATTCGCGCGCAAGGTCTCTCGTCGCCGAGTTTGAGCAGGGAGGGGGGATCAGTTACATCGAGGAGGCGATCGACCTTTGCCGAGAAGCCCTCGGGCTCTGCCAGAAAGGAAACGCTCATCGGTCAACGGCTTTGACCAGCCTTGCGATCTGTCTCTCCACTCGGTACACCCGGCTCGGGGCAGTGGAGAACCTCGAAGAGGCCATTGCCCTCGACCGAGAAGCAATCCACATTTGCCCGCAAGAGCACCCTAATCGCTCAATCTCCCTGAATAACCTTGCAAATCGTCTCTTCACTCGGTACAAGCAGCTCGGGGCAATGGAAGACCTCGATGAGGCCATTGTCCTCGACCGAGAAGCACTCAACCCTTGCCTGCAAGAGTACGCAGATCGTTCAAACTCCCTGAACAACCTTGCAGGTCATCTCGCCGCTCGGTACGCGCAGCTTGCGGGAATGGAGGACCTCGAAGAGGCCATTGCCCTTGACCGAGAAGCACTCCACCTTCGCCCGCAAGGAGACCCTCATCGCTCATTGTCTTTGAACAACCTTGCAAATCATCTCTCCACTCGGTACAGGCAGCTCGGGGCAATGGAGGACCTCGATGAGGCCATTGTCCTCGACCGAGAAGGACTCCACCTTCGCCCGCAAGGACACCTTGATCGCTCAGTATCTTTGCACGACCTTGAATTTGATCTCTCCACTCGGTACAAGCAGCTCGGGGCAATGGAGGACCTCGATGAGGCCATTATCCTCGGCCGAGAAGCCCTCAACCTTCGCCCACAAGGGCACCCTCTTCGATCTGACTCTTTGAGCAACCTTGTAGCTGATCTCGCCACTCGGCACGACCAACTCGGTGCAATGGAGGACCTCAATGAGGCCATTGTCCTCGGCCGAGAAGCACTCCACCTTCGCCCGCAAGGGCACCCTGATCGCTCAGTGTCTTTGAGCGACTTTGCACATTGTCTCTCCACCCGGTACAACCAGCTCGGGGAAATGGAGGACCTCGATGAGGCCATTGTCCTCGACCGAGAAGCCGTCGATCTTTGCCCGCAAGGGCACCCTCTTCGATCTAGCTCTTTGAACAACCTTGCAGTTCATCTCTCCGCTCGGTACAAGCAGCTCGGGGCGATGGAGGATCTCAACGAGGCCATTGTCCTTGGCCGAGAAGCCCTCAACCTTCGCCAGCCAGGACACCCTGATCGGTCAGGATCGTTGGAGAACCTTGCAAGTTATCTCTGTAATCGGTTCACACAGTCGAAGCAGTTACAGGATAAGGAGGAGTTGTTCAGTCTCTATGCTCAACTCGCACATATACCGCAAATTGTGTCTTCCGATGATCTTTCTGCCGCCAGAGCATGGGTCCGCATGGCCGAAGATTTCCACCATCCCACAATACTTCCCGCATATGAAACATCCCTTCGACTACTTGTTCAACATCTGACCATTCTGCCACCGTTGCCCCAACACCTTGTCATCCTCAAAAACCTTACGTCGTCGCTCGCAGTAGACGCATTCTCGGCCTGTCTTTGTGAACCTGTTCCTTCCACTGCGCGTGCAGTTGAACTTCTCGAACAAGGTCGGGGGGTCTTTTGGAGTCAGCTTTCTCGACTCCATTCCCCGCTGGATGATGTCGTAGTATCTGGCCCAGCTGGGAAGACATTGGCAGACGAGTTCACGCGGCTAGCCTTGTCCATTCGCAATTCCCTCAATTCGCCCGGTGCAGATCAGCATGAACGGCTGTGCCACCTCAACTCTGAAATGCAGAGAGTGGTGGCCAGTATTCGCGAGCTGCCTGGTCTTTCCCGTTTCCTTCTATCCTCGCTCTTCCCCGATCTCCAACGCGCAGCCAGTGGGGGACCCGTCATCATTGTCAATGCGAGCAAGCATAGCTGTGACACGCTCATCGTCGTCCTCGATGGAGATCCCGTCCATATTCCGTTGCAGATCACACAAGCAGAGGTTCGAGAGTTGTCAAAGGAGCTCCGTACCTTGAGTGGTCGCGCTGAAGGGGAGGAAAACGTGAACAGAGATTTCGCCTTATTTTTACGCAAACTTTGGGATCGGATCGTTTCGCCCATTGTTGATCGCCTCCGGACTACCTATCCACCTCAGCCCGAATCACGCATCTGGTGGTGTCCCACCGCCGAGTTCTCTACGCTCCCCTTGCACGCTGCTAGTCCGTTTAGGACGGGCCAACAAAATCTCCCTGATCTCTACATCTCGTCCTACACCCCAACCCTCACCGCCCTCATTCGTGCCAGGCGGCTGAATCCTGCAATTGAACAGAAGCATTTCATTGCCATTGGTCAAGCCACAGCTGTTGGCGAGAGCGAACTCCCTTCGGTAGGCGCGGAGCTGGATAACATTCGTCAGCGCGTCGACGGGCTCGCGACGTTCACGCGCTTAGATGGAGAGGCATCTTCCACTTCTAGGGTCATTGAAGAGCTTGGGAAAAACGAATGGGTCCACTTTGCGTGCCATGGTCTCCCAAATCCCACACAGCCGTTCGAGTCCGCTTTCGCTCTCCACGACGGGCACTTTACAGTCCAACAGATCATCGGGTGCGAATTCAAGAACCCTGAGTTTGCATATCTCTCAGCGTGTCATACGACTGTCGGAGACCAAGAGAGTCCGGACGAGGTGATCCATCTCGCGTCGGCGATGCAGTTTGCTGGGTTCCGTTCGGTGATCGGGACGATGTGGGCAGTGGACGATGGACAGGCGAACAACATCGCGCCGACGTTTTACGAGCACATGGTGGACGAGTCTGGTCGTCTGGACCATACACGGGCAGCGTTGGCGCTGAACGAGACGATGAAATCTGTGCGGGGTGTATCATTCGATCAACGGGTTATGTATATCCATCTCGGTGCCTAGTTCTAGTACTGTATGTCCTAGTTGGCGTTCTCGCTTTGATCGTACTGAACATTTATCACGTAGTATGCTATCCGTCCCATACACCTACGACCATCCCTCATCCAACGGCATCACTTTGTAGGTGGTCCGCTGCAAGCAGTGCAGGAACACTAGAGTAACGAGTACTAAGCAAAGATCAGGAAGGGTTCATGAGGTTTCTTTTGAATGGAACACTATTGTTAAAAGGCAACTGACGAGATCGACCCTCTTGACATGAGCGTCTCAGGTTCGAACGAGGAGAGGGATCGGGAAGAGGAAGATGTCATTCGGGTGGGTCCATCGATCGCTCACCCGCCACTCGTCCAGCCATTCCTGTTCTTTGTGAGACTTATGCCACATTCGAGTCGATAACTCTGTACACAAATATAATATCTTGTAGTAGTACGCACGCATCGTGTTGTACAACTTTGGAAACAGCCGATTCAACAATCCCTTTAATTCCTTGCGCCTCCGCCTCCGAATCGGCATACTTGACCCGAATCGACCCATGGGGCGCCTCGATCTTGCCCCAACAAGCGGAAATCGGCGACAAAGTACCGCCGCGTAGTGCCGAGTTGACCGGGTTGGGCCGCGTTCTGGATGAGCGCGTCACCGAAAGAGATGCTGCCGTGGTGCGTGGAGAGTGACAGAATTCCCTGGAAGGAACGCGGGACGGCGAATCGGATGGTCCCGTGGGAGGCAAGTGCTGTCAGCGAAAACGGGGCTGCACCATCGAGTGTGTGCTAGCCCGGCGGCCGTCAGGATCGTACGGTCGACACGGCGATGAGAGCGAAAATTTAAACCAAGGACGAACCAGTTGGGCGCTAATCGACCCATGGTCAGAGGAGAGCGCAATGGTCGTATGCCGAGGTCTGGGTGGGCCAATCGCGGGCGTGCTCGGGTAAGGAGACCCCAAGAGCCATATCTTGACATTCACAGAGTTGAATCTAGACGTCAGACACAAGTTTTTGCAATCGTCTTCTATTTCTCCCTCGCCCAGAAGAGGCAACGTGGAAGACGGGATGCGTATGCAAGGATCGATGATGAATTCGCCTTGGATGGCGTCGTGTTCATCGGGGGGCGCGAGAAAGTTAATCGGTAGGCGAGGGGGGAGCGCTCCCGCTGGCGACTGATTCTGTCTGGGGGAATAACGCGGGGCTATTGCAGAAACCTGGTCATGGTAAGTTGTTGGACTTTGCTGTGCGAGTGGGTGAGATACTGACTTATGTCAGGTTATTCCCTCGCTGTGCACCCACATGGGCCAACAAGAGCACGTGCCGCCCGCTTACGCACGGGGGAAGTGCGAACTTCGAACCATGAATGTAAAGTGCCCTCTGAATTTGCCTGGTACCGACATACTGATTCAGAGCCGTCCCACAGACTCAGATACAGGGAAACGAGCCCTTCTTCCGAGTTGTTCTACGATCAAGAGCCAAGACGCGCACTTCTATAGGAAAGCCTGGTCGCTCGTTTCCACACACGGTCTGCGTTCTTGAAAGCGCAAGGCGCCCCGCTGATCCCTTCCGAGGGTTCACGGCCGTTCAGCACCATGACGCTCGACCCGGTACAAGAACTAGACGACCAGCCTGCTCAGTCTGACGCTCCCACAAATAGCCAACTGGTCACGGCCACCGCCAACTTGGACGACAAGGCAAAGACAGCGCCAGAGGCCCTGGCGGTACCGAAGAGCGACCCTTCCCTTGCCAAAGCTACCCGCGACATCGAATCGACCAATTTATTAGGCATGAGGAGTATTAGAACCTTTTTCACGGAGGAGATCGATACGGCGCAGGCTGCTGCACCGTTATCGGCATACTGCTTCATGACTGGCTTCATGTACGTCTTTTTTTCCATCCGATCTCGCCTTCTCACCCAACGATTCGTCAACGATGCAATCTCCTTTTCTGCGATCTTCGTTTGGTGTGCCTTCCAGACAGGCAACTCTGTACAAGTACGTCCCTCGTCCGTCCCTCGCCCAACCCGCTGAGCGCCTCCATAGCCTGCATTGGCCCTCGCGCGGCTATTCAACGGCGAGCACGACTACTCTTTCCACATCGCCGATCAACAAGCCCTCTATTCCGTGTTCTCCTTCATCTTCGGCGCCTTCCTCGGACGTATCGGTGATACGATCGGGTGCAAACCCGCATGTGGATGACGCTTGGCACATTGATCCAAACCCTCTTCACGATGAGCGGCGCGATCGCACTCTGGCGCAGCGGTTCCGCCAGCGTCGCAGATAACCGCGGCGACCCCGCGTGGACCAACACGCTCTCCTTTGTCGCCGTCGCCTTCATCAGCGCCAGCATGGGTCTCCAGGGCATCATGGGCAAACGTCTCAATACCCAGTTTACCACCACCGGTACGTGCCCGTCCACGACCAAGGCTTGGCGCTGACTGACACTTTCCCCTCGTCAAACAGTGGTCTTCACCACGACCTGGTGCGAACTCATGACCGAACCGCGACTGTTCGACATCCGTCGTCTCGTCGCAGACGACTGACGACGTAACGCAGTGTCGTATTTGTGAAACATTATAGGTATTTAATACCATTGCATATACCTTAGGCATCTATTTTTTCATAAAACATATGTTTTATTTCCTCCTTCCGAGTCGTGCAAGAATTTCCAAACCGAGACACGCACTTCTGTGGAGTCAGACGTTTATCTGCTGTAGACCCCCATGTTACTTGCGGCCACAAGAGTAACTGGCAGTGGGAAATATCCTATTAGCCAAAGGCGTCCCCGGTGGCTGAAGCTAACGATCAGAAAAGTAACTATCATCGCCCCACGAGTTCTTCCTCGAATCTGATCGCTGTCAGATAAGCTCAAATCGGAGCGGCTCACTCCCGCAATCAATGAAATCGACACAACCTTATCCGACGTCCCGAAACGTCCGCCCCACGTCCATCCCTTGAGCAGGTGTCACTTTCCAAACAGCCGGCTCAACACGCCCTTCTTGCCCTCCACCTCCTCCATCTCGTCAACATACCTGACCCGAATCGCCCCATGCGGCACCTCGGTCTCGACTTGATCGCCCTGCCACTGCGTGGTGTCGAGTTGACTGAGCTGGGTCGCGTTCCGGACGATCACGTTGCTGACGGAGATGCTGCCGAGGCGCGTGGAGAAGGATAGGAGTCCCTGGAAGGAATGCGGGAGGGCGAGTCGGATTGTCCCGTAGGAGGTACGCGCTGTCAGTGACAATGAGGCTGCACCGTCGAGGGTATACTACATAGAGCGCGCCCGTCGGCCGACACCCGTAGTCAGAGGTGAGTGCCATGGTCGTACGCCGAGGGTTGGGTGCGCCGATCACAGGCGCGCTCGGGGTGCCCACCAGCCATATCTCGGCATTCACGGAGCCGAATTTAGATGTCAGACACAGATTTTTGCGGTCGTCTTCTGTCTTGTCCTCGCCCAGAGGAGGTAAAACGGAAGACGGAATGAGTATGCAAGGATCGATGTGAATTCGCCTCAGATGGGTGTTGTGTTCCTTGGAGAGCAAGAGAAGGTTGGTTGGTTTCGTCTTGAAGGTGGCAGGATGGGGAGGAGAGAGGGAGGGGGCCGCTGGAGACTGATTCTGTTTGAGAGTAATACGACGGGGGAGGCTGTCGCAGAATCCATTCAGTCGATGGATCTTGTAGGGCGATAGCAACATATATTACCTCTTCGTGACCCACCTGGAGTTCTTCGGTTTGAACCATGGAGTCCGAGGGCCGCTTGAAGGATTGGTCGTCGGGCGTGACGATCGCAGAGGGCAGGTGATTGTATTGGACTTGCTGTGCGAGCGGACATGCTTATTCTTCTTGGTCGAGCTTGGCTGTGGGGAACTCGCACGCAGCACTGCCAGGGTACTTAAGTGGATGTCGAGTACTTCAAGTTGTCAAGAAGCTTACATGCTGTACACCCTGCATGAGGCAACGCGACCGCAGGGAATCCGTTTTAGATAGAGTTTTCGTTTTCGGTGGGCCCCGTCTATCTCATGATCAGTGGGGTACTCAAGGCCAGGTGGTCGCGCACCAACTTGGACATGAGACCGACGGCCGCACCTGCGCGAGAGCTAACGATCAGAAAAAGTGATCGTTGCCGTTCCACGTGGGATTTCTTGCTATCAGACAAGCTCGCCTCGTCAATCCCATAATCAAAGAATCGATACAACCATGTCCGACGTCCCTCACCACGCCAGACGTCCGTCCCGCCTCTATCCCACATCCAACAGCATCACTTTGTAGGTGGTCCGCTACGGGTAGTGTAGGAACACGAGAGTAGCGGGTTCAAAGGGGGCAGCACTAAGCCAAGACAGGAAGGAAGACAGAGTAAGAGAGAAGTCGTTCTTCGTTCGTGGTCGTCATGTGTCTCAGATTTCCAACGAGAAAAGCGATCGTCGACGCGTCGACGAGAGCGAAAAATAAACAAATACAAGGTAGCGCTGCCCGTGTTGAGAATCTGAGATCTCGTCTTGGTGGCCCCGGAAAAGCCAGTAATGATGCATCTCGCGGGTAATGGGCTTCCAGATGCAATGCAGTCCGCATTTGCGGCGCGCGACAGCCAGTTGACAAGCCGGATCGAGCGTATCGTTCAGAGCGACATGTATGCCATAGAATGCGTGCACAGGAAAAGTAGGATTGAGTTAGGGTCGTCAACACGGGATATCTGTTACAGTCAGAATAAAGTACGTGTGCAAATACGGGGGAAAAAACAGACGACAATCAACTCTGGGTCCCGGAGGCGGCGGGAGTACCGCGACGACATTTCACACCAGAATCGGGTGTCGGGCTCGCCCTACGCTTCGAGTTCCTTGACAACCTTTTCGAACTTTCCCACAAGTTATGCGTGTGTTAAAGCTGGTTAGTCCTGTTTTGCACCTGGCGTTGCGCCCAACCAGAGAAAGCGATGGGTCAGCCTCGTCGCCCACGGGCCAGTCCGGCCTGCTGAAAGCCTTTTGAATCTGATCGATAAACCCATAGGTGGATTGTAGCTGTTCGGTGTCTCTGTCGTAACGACGGATGTCCCGCGACAAATCCTCAAGCTTTTCGTCGTACTGGCTTTTCGGGACATCGACCTTCTTTCGCCGGTCATCGGTCATCGGAGGGCGTACAGTATACAGCGAATTGAAGGGACCAATCGGCTCCGTGAGAAGATCACAGTGTGGGGTTGGTGTTCGAGGGCGGAACGCGACGGACGGATAAGGGCCTCCGTGCAACGCATCGCTCTTTCTATCCCCGTCCTCCACGCTACGTCCATCCCCTTCATAATGTTCATCAAACATGGCCAGGTCTCTGTCACGACGCCCGGCCCCATACGAATCGACAGCGGGAACGTAGCGCAAGGTCATCCATCCGAGGACATGCAAGAATGATTCGAAATCGTCCGTGAGCGTGTTCAGCTTGCCGTGACGCTGAAGTAGCTTTGTGGACATGAATTGCCACGCCCCCAAACGAAGTCCGGGGTGATGAATGCGTGAAAATACGGTGCTGCGCTGCTGGCTTACCGTGCGGTCAGGTCGCCTATTGCCACCTTCTTTCATCATCTTCGCCAACTCCCTATCGATCAGTAAGCCCTTGCCCTCGTATGTCACAATGATGTTCCCCCTACTTATATCACGATGCAAGACTTTTGCGATATTGAAGGCGTGCGAGTGAACTTTGCGTTCATATGTCAGCGTATCATTTGTGGACACCTCGAGGTACACGCACCTTGAACCGCGTCGAAGACGGCT
>JBBPRK010000362.1:0-25053 GCA_038093075.1 Boletus patriciae | reverse complement strand
AGGTAGACTATACTAATAGTCATCTATCCCTTTTGTGTTGGGGGATTCCACTTATGAGATGTAGGTGGAAGTTCACTCATTCGGGTATAATGTCTGACTTTGCATGGAACTGGTTCCGTGCAGGTCAACGGCATCAATCTCCAGTGTGTATTTGGAGGCAGGAAGTACCCAGGTATTAACCAGGAGGATAATGGACATCGGATTGATGAAGAACAGCCCATTGTGTCGTCCATGCCAGAGTCCATTCCCCTTGCCGGTTTGCCTGCAGCATTTGGAGATGCCAAGGGTCCTCAGATGGACAAGGACCATTCTACACCAGCCACCGACAACGAAGATGGGATTCTATCATTTGAGGGCCAGCTAGAGCATGACGTGATGTATGGGCCATCAGACTTGGAGTCCATGTCGGGTCAAGCAACTCCCTTGGCCAATACTGTCGGTAGTGCTGCCAGTGAACCATCTGCACCTCCAGCACTGCCTTCCGGGAGAGGAGTTCGGCCACTCGATTATCTTCTTTGCGATGGAAAATGGGTCCATAAGGCTTCTGTTTGACGTCTACTACTCAACCACGACTTTTCATCTAAATCACATGATCGACTCATGCGGGTATGTGGCTTTACTTCAGTCAACAAGCGTGTCAACTATACAGGACTCAGATCAAGTTCATCATCCGATGTCAAGTTATCCTTCATTGTCAGCAACCCATTCGTTACCCTCATCCAACTCAATGACCATACGACCTCACTCACATTCGCTCACTCAACAGGTATCCATGAGAATGGCACATCCCGCAATGATATCAAGGTGAAGACATTACAGGAGAATGGATCAAAGGTGAAGATATCCGGAAATATCCTGCTTCTTGTCCCTTCGCAGTCCAACGATCTTACCAATCCAGAATCTTCACCATCGATGATGTGGATATGGAATGGTGGATACCTGAAGACTGCATCGATCATTCCAGGTCTCGATGTCACCACACAGAAAGTGATAGAGATCTCAACATTGGGATCACTCGTCGAGGTCATCAACCCAAATGTTGTTGATGTGTCTTCTCATCTCGCTGGTGACAAGACCTCAGAGGTAAACACAAGTGGTCTTACCTGGTCACTTAGGCAAGAGCCTCTCGATGCCACCATGGATGTCATTTGGACCCACTTGCTGGAGATGAAGATGCCAGTCTCAAACATTATTTTGGTCCGCGCTGACATCAGTGAACAATTTCCATATCACCTAGACAACGGTAAGCAATTCTTCCGATACAGTTGTTCAATCACATTGATTCATTTTCAGGTGCACTTGGACTGGTATGCAAGGCGGCCATGTCCCAGTTATCATCCTCTAAAGCAGCAGCCACCACAATCATCTGTCCATGCTATAGCAAACCCACTAACAATATTCATTCACACATGGGTGGATACATTTTACAAGCCATCCGAGGAGTCAAAGAACCCATTCCCATTCCCATCAATCATCTTTTCCCGTGCGGTTTTTGTGGATGCTCGACACTCACTCATCCAGAATGTATTATCAAGTTGAAGACTACGTCAAAAGGATCAGAACTATTGACATCATGTCCCTATCAAGTCCCAATCAAGTTTGCATCTGCAGATAAAGGTTCAAAGAAACGACTGTATCACAACATTCCTGTGATATGTTCATTGTGCCCTCTTCCTCCTCGGACTCGCAGGCCCGACTGGCATGAGGCCATTTGGTGATATAGCATGGAACTGTACCTTAGTCTCCATCACTCCGAGTACGCTCACCCTGGCAAGTTGCTTGGGCTCCCTCTCCCATACGATGTAGCTATGGCTGCCTACACTGATGCCCGTGAAGAAGAAGCGCTCAGTGTTCCTGTTTGCGAGTGGAACAAAGTGCCTGAGCTGCCCAGTGGGGATACATCAACTGGAGGGAAGTGTAAGTCCACGAAGGTTCAAACATCAGGGCCTGTAGGCAAGTGCGTTCGTATGCAGTAATTTCTTCCTGTTGCTCATGTTCAAGTTCTTGTTCATTTTTTGATGCCACTCATTGTCTTGCTGACTGGTACTCATACTCATTGACAAAGTCTCATGTTTTCGCTTTCATGTTTTCCTTGCTACTTTCACCTTGCATGCAGTGTTCATGTACCCGTTTGTAAACGTTGTCGGTGTGTCTGCCACGATCAGGGTGGTGTCTGGAGTCCACACAATATCAAATTCTGTCATTCCAAAAAGAACTTATAGTGTTACAAAACATAGTTGAATATGGAAAATGTCACGCATGACAGGGGTAGGGGTTGGTGGTTAAGAGATCGGGGGTTGGTGTCCACAATCTTTCCATTGCCATCCT
This sequence comes from Boletus patriciae, assembly GCA_038093075.1. Classification (NCBI taxonomy): domain Eukaryota; kingdom Fungi; phylum Basidiomycota; class Agaricomycetes; order Boletales; family Boletaceae; genus Boletus; species Boletus patriciae. The sequence goes on along the minus strand of JBBPRK010000362.1, from coordinate 22,725 downwards.
CTTGGCAAAGTTGGAAGCGAAGAATAATGTGTGGTGTCTCGCTGTGTCCAAGGATGGCAGTTTTATTTTTATTTTTATTTTTTAGATCCATGTTTATTGTCCATGAGGCACATGCCTCTTGTTGGACAGTACATGCATGCTGGGTCTGTATGTAATCTATATAGTGGCCTTTCACTGTCTCCGAGAGATTGAGATACATATGTGTGGCGCTTTATGTATATGTGCTGTGTTGTACTTGTTGTGATTGGGTGACTGTGTGAAGTGGGGGTTGTGGATTGGGGACATAAACGAAAGTGAAGGGATAGAAAAAAAAGGGAACCCTGCTCCTTCATCTGCTCTCCAACCTTTGTCTCCTTCTCCATCTGCTTCTTTTGGGGGTTTGAGGTTGCCGAACGTCTCCGTCATGCGTCCCGTAGTGTTGAGGAACGTTAGGGTGTACTTTATGCACTTCAGGTCACTTAGTAGCGCCTGAAGGTCCTTTGCTTTGTCCTTTAGTTTACCTCTTAGCCACGTGCACTGGGGTTCGTAGGCACAGCAGTCTAGTAAAAGGTGGGCTGCTGTTTCTGGGCGGCCATTGTTGCATTTTGGGCAGTTGGGGTTTTGTACCTGTTTTATTTGGAACAAGTGTTTGTTGAGTGGTGTGTGGCCGGAGCGAAGTTGAAATAGTCCTGCCGCATGCCATTTCGGGAGGTCTTTGACTAGTTTGAGGAAATTTCCTGATGGGAGGGATGGGTCAATAGTGTTCAAGAAAGCGGAGTGTGGAGAGGTGGTGAATATTGCTTTATGACTGATTTTCCTTTTCTCTTTGTTCTCCTGTTTTGAAGCCACTTTACTTCTCGGTAGCATTTTGGGAAGGTTTCTTGAGTGTCTTAGCTGTTGGGGTAGTTGGGACGCGTGCAATGATTCTCCCTGGGTGGCTTGTTTGGCTGCCGTGTCGGCCTCTTCATTGCCTGGGATGCCTGTGTGTCCCAGTGACCATCTTAGCATGATGGTGTTTACCTCATGTAGGTCTAGGGCGGATGTAAGGATGCTGTGGAAGATGTTGATGAGGTGCTGGCCTGGGTTGAATCTGAACGAGCTGGTGGTGGCGATTGCAGCTTGGTTGTTGATGGTGATTGATGTGGTTTTGAAGAACGGTTCCTGCTTGAGGAGGTGAGCGGCAAGAATCATCCCTATCAGTTCTCCTTCGTATACTGTGTGGTCTTTGTTGGATCCTGTCAGAGACGTGATTTTCCTCCTACTACTACTCAGCCTAATGTGGGGAGCGGGAAGGAAATCCCTGAAGGGGGACAGGGAGAGAGCAAGAGGAGAAGTTGCTGGCTTCCGGAACTCCGAGAGCGGGGCTTTGTCACAGTGGGACTTTGGCTTCAGCTTGTGTGCTGCGCCCGAGTTTCAAGTCTTAGTTATCCCAAATTTACATAGTCGTTTGGAACCTATCAGAGGGGAATGAAGGGCCGATGCGCCGATGAGGTGGCACCGAGTCAGTCCAAGGGAACTCCAAGGGTTCGGGGATGATAGGGGAGGTCGGTACTCAATGCGCTCGGGGACAAGTCGGGTAGACTCAGAGTGACTACCAAGCGGTGGTCTACGACCGGGGATGACGACGAGTATAGTTCTAGTTGGAGATCTAAGTCCAAGGTCGACTTAGGGGGAACAGACAGGGAGGTTGAGTGAGGGAGTCAAGAGGACAAGTGGAATCCAGAGGGCATGGGTATAAAGACAGTGACATGATGATGAGGGGACAAGACAAGAACACGACAAGATATTCAAACTGAGGAACTAGTGCTACAAAGTCTGGGTTTATATAGTACAATAGAAAGGCAGTGTCCGAAGTCTGAAAGTGTTGTGCTTGGAGAAAGTACTAGTCCGAGCTATGGCAAGGTACAAGATCCGGGGGAATGAATGGGGGCAGTACCTGAAGATCCAAGTGGTGTAGACACTGGATCTCTAAGGGCGAGCCTAGTACATGTGAGGTTAAGCGAGTGACAGGATAACGAGACAAGTGAGTCTAAATGGGGTAGTCTGTAAAAGGTCATACTTAGTCCGAGTAACCAAATGGTCCAAGTGATCCGAGTGATCCGAGGTGGGACCGATGTCGAGGATCAGGGGTAGTCTGAGTAGCCCGACATGGGACCGAGGTCAGGAGACCGAGGGTGAACCGAGTAGTTCGAGTGATCCAAGGTCGCGGCTGGACTTGGTCGAAATCAGGGATATGACAGATCCCAGGGTAAAGCATAAGCTTTTGATAGTGGTGCCATTACGTCTTAGTATTGCGGCTCCTCTGATTGTCCCATCTATTCCTGAGCTGTCTGAGTATATGCATACGTCGTTGGTCAGTTCCGCCACTATGTCTTGGATGGCTGCGCTTGCTGGGTTGTCTTTTATGTCTGCTATGGTTCGTGGGGACCATTTTGGGTTGAGGCAGGCAGGGTAGATGGTTTCGAAGTGGCGTGGGTCGAACTGGAAGGTTTTGTATAGGTGGTGTAGCGGGGATTTGTGTTGTTTGCAGCCCCAGACTGTTGATATGATTTCTTTCCGAAGGGGGTGTGAAGGGGGGAGTGTGGTGAGGCATAGAGCGGCTTGACTGCAATGCTTTCGTATTAGAAGCAGGATGGGGAGGAGGTCCATGTGTGCAAATAGTATTTCGGTGGCTGTCGAGTGCATTCCTCCTGTGATCTGTAGTGCTGCTAGTCTTTGGATGGATTGGAGGTGTTTTCTGAATCCCCAGGCGTTCCATTCTCCTTCTTTGCTTCCTTGTCCTTTCTGTAGGAGTTTGGTGCCCCATGCCTCAACTGCATATAGAATCTTCAGTAGAGTGACGCTTTCATACAAATTTTTGGTTAGTGCCGGGCGGGCTCCTTTTGTGACCTTTGCTATGTGTTTGCACGTGAGTACGTATTTTGTTCCTTTTGCGAGTGTGTATGCTGCGTGTTCTGTGAAGCGTAGTTCTTGGTCGATGATGACTCCTAGGAATTTGTATGTTGGCAAGGGTTCTATGCGGTGGTTGTTGATGGTGATTGAGGGGCAGTTGGGGGGGTGAGTTTGCCTCTTTTGGCCAGGTTGGGGTTAGGGACTCTGAGCGTGATACACATAATAGGGCGGTTTTGTCGAGTTCGAAATCTGTGTGGTGTGAGGTGCTCCATTGTAGCGCCCCGTTTGCGCCCTCCATCATTTCGGTTAGCTTTGTGTTTGTGTCTTCATAGCTCTTTCCCCTCGTAGCGAATGCTGTGTCGTCTATGAAGCCTAGCCTGAGTTTGTCTTTTGATCTTTCCTTGATGTTGATAAGGTTGGCATTGTAGAATAGGAATGCAATGGGCGAGATTGGGCATCCTTGGTCAAGTCCTATTGGAATGCAAAATGGGTCAGATATGAAGTCGTCGAATATGAGAGAGGTGTGTCTGCCATTTAGGCAATGATGATACCAGTCTGTGTATTCTTTAGGGACCCCCCTCTTTCTCATGTTGTGTATTAGGGTGTCGATTATGACGCTTGGGAATGCAGCCTTGACATCTAGGAACAGGAGGGACACACATTTGTCAGTCGGGTGGGCCCAGGCGTTGTGTATGAACTTGGTGAGGAGTAGGATTTAGTCTACTGTGGATCTTCCTGGGTGGCCTCCGAAGTGGGTGCTGGGGAGGAGTCCATGGTGTTTGTCTACGAATGAAATGTTGTCAGCGACACAGAACAAGAGGATTTTACCCATCATGTCCAGTAGTGCGATGGGTTGGTATGCTTTCAGTGTGGTGTAGTCTGGTCTGCCCAGTTTCCGTAGGACTATCGTTGAAGATAGTTTCCATTCTTCACGGTAGTAGTTGAAGTCAAAGGTGGCTCTGAAGATGGGGCCTGGGTATGGGGTTAGTAGTTTGGCACAGTTAGTGAAAACTGTATTGCATATTCTGTTGGGTCCTGGGGCTTTATAGGGGGAGAGGTATCCAATTGCATGCTGGATTTGTTTGTTGGTGATGTTCTCAAACGGCTGGGCAGCTTCTGGGTAGGAGGCTTCTTCGTTCTGGGGGGCGTTTGCGGGGGGCGGCTTGAAGAAGACTTCATAGAGAAGTTTGCTTTTTTCTTGGTTCGTCTGATCTTTGGGGAGTTCATCCGAGGGTTTGCGCCTTAGGTTCGGTATTCATGACATGAAGTGGTCAGATGGTTTGTCTGTGAGATATTTGTGAGCTTGCCATATATTTCCGTAGTTAAGACTTTTGAGATAGTCATTCCAGTGCTCCGTTTTTGTCTGGTCCACCCTTTTTGCGAATTCCTTTCTGGCTTGGCGGTGCTCCGTGTGGATGGGGTGTGTGCATTCTTGTCTCTTGTCTCTTGACTTCCTGGCTAGTTGGTGCAGGTTTTTCTTCTCATTTTCTAGGTCTGGTGACCATGTGTATGGGGAGATTTTGGTTAGCAGGACTTCTTGTTCAGCAGTGGATTGGATGGTGGTGTTGAGTTCTTGGATGGTGGTGTTGAGTTCTTAGAGGCGTTGTGCTGTGTTTTTGGCTGAGTTGATGTTGTCCAAGTGGTGGGTGATGATGTTGAGGTTGTTGGTTAGGCACTGTTGGAATTTCTCCCAATTGACATTTTTGTAGTTCCTGTGTTTGGGGGGGTTGGTTAGTTCTGCTATTAGTAATAGTTCAATAAGGATAGGGATATGGTCCAAGTTTATGGGTTGGAGGTCTTCGTTCATTGTGCATATCGTGATTGTTTCTGCTGTATTGGACGAGATGAAGACATTGTCTGGGCATGTATGGTTTCCGGTTGAGTTTGTGATGAGAGTGGGGGTTCCGCTTGGGAGGGCCATGGTGAGGTTGTATGTTGAGAGGAGGTCTAGGAGGGGTTGCACTGCATTTAGGTTCTTTTGAGAGAAGAGATGATGGTTCTTCAGGTCGTCCCACAGTGGGTGGTGGCGGTTGAAGTTGCCTAGAAGGAGTATGCCTGATATGTGCTCGCCGTGGCCAGTGTGGTGTTCATGCTCGAAGTGGCTTTGGAGGAGTTGGAGGGTGTCCGAGTGGGTGCAGTTGTTGTAGACGTTGTGTTACGCAAGACATACTATAGAGGACATCGAGGATAAAGCTACCTAGAGGAGGAGCTCACGAAGAGTTACAACGTCTCTAGACAGCAATCTTGGGATTGCGAAGGTTTCTGGGAAGGTACTTCAATGAGTACTTGAAGGGGACTCAAGGGATCTTAGGACTCAGAGGAGAGAGGACACAAGAGTACACTAGATTGTGCAGAACAAGTGTAAAGATACAAAGTACAGATGAGTCTCTATATAACTAAGGGACACATCATCAAGGAAGGTCAGAGAACATCGGAGAAGGATGAGTAATGGGAACTACGTACTAGGCACAAGAGAGCCTAGCAGTGGAGATAAAGTCTGAGGTGATAAAAGAACAAAGATAAGGAATATCCCCTTCCGGTGGTAAGAAAGAATGGTGTGGGGAAGTCAGAGGAGAAATGTGTGGGAATGAAAGGGATGTACTATGAGAAGCAGGGAAACATAATCATACCTACACATCCCAAAGAGGATGTGAACACATTGGGAAAAGACTAAGAGAAGAAGGTTGTGAAAGAGGAGAAAAATTATGACACATTGTAGATATGGATTTTGCCCCATGTGCCCGATAGCTCGATTGCTGTGATGTCAGGAGAGTTGATTGGTATGACCCTCCAGTTGTCTTTGGAGAGCACTTTGTTTATGAGTATTACTGACCATGTTCATGTTGCATTCTCCGCGTTGTGGGAGGTGGGATATACTACGCTCCAGTGAGGGTTAGTGACTGTGAAGTTTACCTTGTTGATGGCAGGTTCCTGGATGGCGGTGATGTTGAATTTTTTGGGGTTGAGTTCACTGAGAAAGTATTGTTGGGCGTTGTTTGACTTGTTGAGGTTTTGTTGCCATATGCTGATTGGCGTTCGTTGGGGTTGGTGATGGGGTTGTTCGTTGGGGACTTGATTCATGATGACCAGTAAGTGGTGTCCTCGCTTGTGGGTCAGCTTGGGAAGTATTCATGGGTGTAGGAGGAGTATGTGTGGGAGTAGCAGGGAGCAGTTTCATGGGGCTGGGTTGGGGGTGATGGCAGTGGTGGCGGCGGGGGGAGGGTTGCGAGAGAGGCGGTAGCGGGGTCAGGGTTTGTTGTTGTGGGAGGGGGTTGGTGGTTTTCCTCCCAGCCGCTATAATCAAGTAGTCTACTTTGGGAGGTGGCTGGGGGTTGGTCTCTTTGTGTGGGGTGTGACTGGGGGTGGTTTGTTCTGTGGTTGTTGTTGTGCTGGGACGGAGCAGTGGGCGGTTGGGCTGTAAGGGTGCTGTGGGTTGGAGGGGGTTCTCTTCATGCATAGCCACCAAATTGCCTTTGGGGGGCATTGGCATTGGTGTTGGCATGGTGGTGTTGGGCTCCTGGGCGATCTTGGGTGGTGTAGTTGGCCCTTGGCATTGGTGGTTGGATGTTGAGTGTCGGGGGGGTGTTGGACGCGTGGTTGGTGGTGATCCAGGTTGATGGGTTGTCTATGTTTGGGAAGTATTTGTACTTTGCCGACTTGCTTTTCTCTTGGATCCTATTCCTGGTCTGCATGAAGGTAGGGCATGTTCGGTCCCATGAGGCATGGCCTTTGTGGTTGCAGTTGACACAGAAGAAGTCTTCTTGGTTGGAGGTGATGCATTCACTGGTGGTGTGGTCGTGCTTGCCACATGTGCCGCATGTTTTGTGGTCTTGGCAGGTCTTTGCTATATGGTTGGGGTTGGTGACGATTTTCTGGCAGCTGTGGCACCTTGTTGGTTCAGGTAGTTGTATGTGGGTGGAGATTCTTCGTCCTTCTATGATCAGCCCGTTGCAGATGGCAGTGTTGGCATTGTTGTCATTGTGGAAGGTGATGATGGCGTGGGCTACTTTTTGGTTGGGTTTCTGGTGAGCGGGGTTTTTGATCCATTTGATGCTGTTGATGGATTCACTTCCTATGTTGGAGTTCTTTTCTATCTGTCTAAGGGTTAGTTGGTTAGTTGGTTCTAGCACTATAGGAATGAACTCTGCAAGTAGTTTGTTGTTGGGGTGGTGGGCGAGTGTGTCCGTGTCGAAGGCAGCCAGGAACAGGTCCAGGTTCACTGTGGTCTTCAGCCATTTGGCGCTTGCTGTGGGGTTGATTTCGAGTTTGATGATTATTTTGTTGGCTCTTCTCATGCTTATGAATGTGGTGTTTTCTGGGTAGTTCTGGTAGAATTCTAGGATGAGGTTAGCTTTTGCGACTAGTTCTTTTTTGGTGAGTTTCTTTAAGCTCTCTGATTCACATTTGATGGTGATGATGTGTTTTTGAGCTTTGTTTTTTGCAAGGGCTTCGGCATGGTCTGTTGGTATGTTAGTTCTGACAGTTTCAGCATAAGAGGACTTAGTCTGGGGTGTGTGTTGGGGTTGGGTGGTGGCGTTTTGCGTAGCTTTGGCATATTTGTTGAGGACCTTTGTGGACGAGGCGATGGTATCTTTGAGATCTGCAGTGAGGTTAGTGAGGGCCTTAATTTGGTTTTCGTGGGAAGTGGCTGTGGCTTTGAGTCTGTTGATTTGGTCTGTAGGGGGTGTTTGGGGTCCTGCGGGTTGAGATAAGTTAATGGCTGCAAAGTCTAAGAGGGTGATGACGGCTCTGAGGATTTTATTTTGGAGGGGGGTGTTTCCAGGGGCGACAGTTGTGAACTCGAGAAGCATGTTGAATATGAATTCAAGGGGAGGGTTTTCATCTGTTGGGATTTTTACACTGAAGCTTGTTAGCATGGCACAGGCTTCAGTGAGGTTGTTGATCAAGTTTGGGGCAATTCCTAGGAGTATTTCACTTCTTGTCTTGTTCTGGAAAAGGAATTGCTTCTTCTTGGGGTTGTAGCGTTGGGATGCACCTGGGGTTCTATTGAGACCCCCTGGCTGGACTGGACATGCTTGTGCGGTCCGGGCTGGGTGTAATCAGGGTTGAGGTGGGTTTTGGCGGGTTTATGGCAGTTCTGGCTCTTTGGAGTAGGGTGGCGAGGGCTTGTTAGGGGGGGGGTGGGTTCTATGTGGGGTTTGTTGGGTTTTCTTGCTGGGGTCCTAGGGGTGCCACTGTTTGGTAGTGGTGGTTCTCTTCAAGGATGGCAGATGGCAGTGGGGACACACCAAGATGGGGTGTTTGTGTGGAATGCAAAGACATTCAAAAAAGATGCCTCGCAGGGGGTGGGTTACATCAGAGTCGATTTATTGCCACATTGGGGAACTGCACAGCCTCCATTTGGGACATTGTGACTCGCGAATGAGTACAAACACTCCAACATGCGGGTTGCATTCAGATCGCGACAGCCAAGTACCATTGACGAGCAGGGCCAGCTCCATTTTTGGTAAGAAAAATGAGATTGTGGTGCTAAGTCTCGGGTCCTGGTACTGCTGCATTCGTTCAGTCACTTTGTGTGACTGACAAGCTCTGACAAATAGTGAATCTTATCAATAGTAAGCACCTTTACAGTGGTGTGCAGAGCTAATGAGATTGCAGGAACTTTTGAAAGTATTGGACAAAAAGGGAAATCAGTGCCTGTGTGATCAGTAGTGCATCGTACCCTTTCTTGTTATTGATGTGGTTGCTCAGCACTGACATGGCAAAGGCAAAGACCAAGAACAAGTGTGAAAAAACCCCAAAGTCAGCCTCAGACAGCTGGAGCAATGGGGTGATCCAGAGGCTCACCATTAAGCTTCCTATTGGTGCAAAGTTGATACTTGAAGGACCGAACGCAGAGGACCTTGCTACTATAAGCCCACTCTCGGAGCTAGACACAGAGGAGTTATATCTTTCAACTTTGGACCCTAAGACTTACTGATGCGCTTGTAGTCAATCGCGCACAACTCTTGCCCTAGTATGTAGCTCTGTCCCAGCACAATCTCCAACTTCAGAGATTCAGTTCATATGCCATACCCCCTCATCCTTTTATGATAAAGAGCCTTGGATGAAGCCCATAAGTGCAGAAGGCCCCATTGCAACAGACAATGAGCCCCTGTCGAAGAAACACAAGATAAATGGAGCCAGAAAGTGGACAAAGCATGAAGAACCCACTATAGACAATAATGAAGCCATGGAAGAGTCCTAAAAGTTCATGGTTCACCTGCAGGTCTACCAGACAGTTGTTGAAAAGAAGCCAGGGCAGGGCAGCAAGTCATCAATGGCCACATCTTTTGTGTTGAAGGGGCCATTCAGCTTCAACACTCTGTTTTCTTTTGCCAAATTCAAGATGCAAGTGTCTTCTGCCCTCTCCTGTGACATCAGCAAGTTACCAGTCTCAAAGTTTGCGTGGAAGTTTGAGGGACAGTCACAATCAGCCCCTCACAAGAAAATAGCAAACGAGGCCAGTTTTGAAGCTCTGCTCGATGCCATCAAGATGAAGTGCACCACTAAACATGTGGTCGTGTTGTTGTACATATATGCCATGACCACCCAAGGAAGACAATGTACGTGATTTTGATGCATATATGCAGCATGGAATTCATTCAATGAAATTTTAGGAATGGGGTGGTGACGCTGAGCAATTTGTGGGTAACCAAGATGATAAAGCTGAGAATGCTCTGTTTGGAAACAAGGCACACATCATATGTAATGTTTACTGATCACATGTATGGATAACCTGACCTGGGATCTAAGGCTGCCCTGAAAACAAAGCAGAAAGAGTTTGAGGCACACATCATAAAAGAATATCCCATCGGCAACTGTGATCTCTTCCCCCAGTTACAAGTGTGGAAAGACAAAGTCACTGGCAAGTATTATAAGTTGACACCCATGGCAATCAGATGCTGGGCATCCACTATTGTAGGTCAATGTTTTTATTTTGGTTACATCGCTGAAGCTCCCTGTACATTTCAGATCAGCAAGAGAGCCACCCTTTCAGAGGTGCCAACTGGTGATCATTTTGATGTAGCACAAGCTCTCAAGGTCCCGAAGCAGCCACCAGCTCCCAGTCAACCTCAAAATGCAAATGTGATGCCATTTGAACCACTGGATCCTGGGCATCCCCCCTGGCTGCCCCGGTGCAGTACTATCCACAGAGTATGCTCCCACCTGCAGGTTATGCTCAGCCACCTCCACCAGCATACAGATTTATGCCGCCATACTATCCTCCACTGCCCTATACCCAGGCACCCTTCATTCCCGGTGGCATGCAATATCAATACCAGCAGCCTACAAGTGCTGGGCTTCCACTTCAGGTCCCAATATCTTCTCCAAGTACAAGGTCACACAATATTTCACTCTCTGAATTTTGTATGTGGTATGGAATTTTGGAAAGTGACAAACTGAAGCTTGCAAAACTCAAATATCACCCTGGCCATTGTGCTGTTGAGGAACTTGAAGAAAACGAGTGGCATGGTCATGGGCAATTTACAAGGCTAGGGTGGGAAGAATTTCTTGATGCACACTTTTGTTTTTGTAAGGCCATCAAATCCGGCCAGTTTTGACAGACTCTTGGACTCTCGCATCCCATTTTGGTCGACTCTTATGGCATACATTCACTTCACACGTTTATGACATGCAAAGTTTAGTCCCTAATGATGTATCCAGCATTTCTGAACCACCCATGTATGTGTGCTCTCATGTGTAATGCAAGCTGTAGCTGCCAGCAGTGTGTAAATTGGGTCCTCTTCCAACCGCAGCCAGTGGCCATGATGACGAAGATAAGCCTTGACTAAGAGAATAAGGTGTAAGTGGATTTGTGCTCATAAGGATTGATCACATATGTGCACTGAAGGATTCTTCAATCGGGGTGAGATTGGTGACCTGCATGGAACCAGTTCCATGCAAAATTATACCCAAATGAGTGAACTTCCACCTATAAGTGGAATCCCTCAACACAAAAGGGATAGATGACTATTAGTAATGTCTACCTACTCCCAAAGCTTCATACCATTCCATGAAAGAATAGAGGAGTTACAAATATATTTCTCCCCATCCAACTTACTAGTACTACTTACTACATACATACATCGGACCCGAGTTTCCATATTTGACACCTTTCCCACGGTCCGACTGCTTAGCTAATTTAGGGTCAGATGACCGATAGTATCAGCTACCTATACCTAATTTTACTTCCAATTTCCAACCGTAGGTCATGGAGAAATTAAATACTTACTTCAACTCGACCTCTTATACCACCCTTCTGCTACATAGCAGAATGATTCATTTCATATCCTTTTCATTAGTAAGTACATAGCTAAGTGTCAGAGAGAGATTGACCAGGCACAGTACAGCCTTGCACAGCATGAGTCAGTATGAGTTATTTCGAGTCACATGACTTGAATTGGTCAGCAATCTCTTGGCATTAATCAGCAGTGCGGACTCTTGATTGGCTGGCACTGCCACTGTAAGTTATGTATATAAGGAGAGTGTTTTGAGCCACTAAAAAAGCAGGCTGCACACCTGAAAGGCACACCTACTGTAAGTAGAAGAAGGTAGAATCAGGTAGACACAGGCACAGAAAGCCACATACCTTAGCCTCACCCCATATAGGACTTTCCCTAATAGGTACCCAACAGAGGACCTAGAGTAGGCAATTTCCATAGCATTAGTACTACCAGATAGTTGTTAGGAATGAAGACTTGTACCCAAAGTTAGGACAAGTGTGATAGGAGAACCCTTTTGGGAGAAAACCCTATATCGGGCAACAAAAGGACAGATCCCCAGCAACATATCCCCATTAGTTCTATTGCAACCCTTGCTTCTCCAACTGACTATCCACCCTAGGGGATAAGAGGTAGCTCAGTCACTACACTTGAAACCACACCTCCTTATGTTTGCAATACAATTGAGTTAGGAAACCAATTCATGTGAACTAAGAGACTTGTGTAAACAACCCAGCAACTCACCACAGCAGCATATTGTTGGAGTAGCCTCCACAAAGCTGCTGACTAATCCCTAGGATATTTTTATCCTACACTTTCTGCCCTATCAAACTCATTCACACCAGACACCTAGTCTGAAGCATCTTCAATTCTGATCTTTCCAACACTTGTTGAGGATCAGCGAACAACCCACGCTACTAGTACACTATGTAAGTTACTCACTGACTCAATCCTAGTGTTACTGGGACTGTTTTGCCTAGGAGATTACATTTCCCTAGCTTCTAGTGTTCTATCCATGGAGGCAAAAGCAGCTATCTGGAGAGCATTCTAGTTAGTGTTCTTTGCTTGTTGCCTAGAAAGAACTCATTGGGAGAGTATGGAGGGAGAAAAAGCATAAGACATCCTATGGGGGTCAAACAGCATGAGTTCATTGCAGGTCTGAGCCAAACATACTGGCAGTTTTGACAAGATCAATCAAGGCTTGATTATGGTGGATCCGGCAGTTGTTGAGCACCAGAACTGAGTGTTGTTGAGGAAAAGGATTCATGTGGGGAAGCTATGTAATAGAGCAAATCCAAGGTCACAGAATGTAACAGAAAACTTACAACATCTTCAGTAATAAAGTCATAGAACTCATCTGTATTATACAAGCCTTCTATTGCCATCTCGGATCTGTGCTTGCTGGCCCTGAGCAGCCCTGCCAAATCGTCATGCATATGTACATTCATTTTTGCTTGTCTTGTCAACAACGACAAACTCGGATCCATCACCAATGAAATCCATAAGGAGCATCTGCTTGAACTCTTTGTATCAAATCCCATCTCACTCCACAGCAAGGTTCTGAAGCATCTTTCGGGTAAGTCCAGTATCATTGAGGGTTCAGGACATGCCAATGTCAAGATTGAGACCTGGTGTTTGACTGCAAGCCAAGTGCAGACCTCATCAAGAAAGAGATCAGAGTCCTTGGTATAGAGCTCTATGATGGAATTGAGGATTGCATGAGTAATTTTCCGTGTTCATCCAATGAGAGGTGATGGTGGGCAATTGACTTCACCATGTTCTTTGAAGATCTTCCTCCAGTGGTAACAACTGCTTCACGAGACTCCCAGGGCGTCGCAAATGTCTTCAATGTTCCAGCCTTGGTTCCAAAGAGTAAGAGCATGTTGTTTGAGGTCCTTGGGGATTGGCCGATTGACCATCATGGTCGTATGATAGATACGGATGGGCAAACTTGATCCTATGTTACCTTAGTACATATTTCCTTTTTCGTCTGACTGCTGTGCGCCTCAAAATTTCCCACAGTCTCATTAGCTCTGCACACTGCTGTAATCCAAAGCAATTTACATGCTAGTGCACATTATTTGTGAGGTTCTCTTGGAGAATCCCGGGCAGGGGTCATGTGTGCAGCATATGGTCAGAATAACATGATCCCCCGATCTTAGGCAGACTAGGTCATACCTGCACCGCCAACCTTGATGATGGGCCTGTGGCACTCACAAAGGCAAGTCATGGGTACCTCTTATTGAATCATCCAGCAGATGACTTGCCCAACCTGAGCCCTGAGTGTCGGCATCGTCAACAGAATGCTGGGTGACCCTTACAAGTGGCTGCATTCTGCCCCTTCTTGAGGAGACTGGTGTACGCCCAGGATGCCAGTCAAGTGGGTTGGTCTCAAGGAGCTTGAGTGTGTGCTGGCGTTTGGCCACTGCGCCAACAAGAGTTACCACTGTGTTTCCGGATGCAATCCCGCCAAACCTGTCACCAAACACAAGATAGGAGAACCCCTGTACTACATCCTGATCACGACATACATCAGCTACCTCATGCTGATTGTGTTTGGTCACCTCCAGAAGACATTTTGCCAAGCAATACTTCACACATCTCATGCCTTATGATGTATGTGCACTCTGCAATGGGTTACTGTTTGTCTGACATGAGTGCACTAGGGCTATGCACCTCCAAAGTCGAATTTTGATTCGTGCTACACCCGTCAGCTCAAGCATTATATGGATGATTGCTTCTCCTATCCCATCACAGGGGTTGCTGGACATACCATCCTTGTCTGAAACTAATACTCAAAGGACTTCAATTACACCCAGATATACCATGGCACAAAAACACGTGTTCTTAACATTTTTTCGTATAATTACCTTGAATTTGTGCAGACACATGGTAGTTGCGCCAATGCAGAGAAGTCAATGAAATGGTATGGTGTTGTGGCATGTGGTTTCCAATTGGAAGGCAGTTCAAACGAGCTCCATCTCATGACTGAGGCCCTTGTTGTGCGTTTTGTTGGCATGGAGGATTCATTGATTAGTTCAATGGGATTCACAACAAACTCCACGTTCATTTCTGCTTAATGAGTAATCTGCAACCAGGACATCATGTAGTGACTCCGATGGCATTTTAAACATGGGCAGTATGCATGAACTGTCCAACCAACCAACATCCACTAACTTGCCATTGACAGTACATCGATCGGGTCACACAAGTAGATGCATGTCGACGTCGTTGAACAACACCACTTCCCATCCTTTGATGTTTCACTTCTCGTTGTAGCTAGCACAAGTGAATTGGTGCAAGGTGGAGCTGGTCACAAGATCTCCATACCCCATCACGTATGCTGTCTGTCATATCCCAAACTCTACCTGAATCCCCAAGGTATTCCCGAGTCATTCCCAAGTCATTTCTGTATGATCCCTGAGTTATCCCTGAGTACTCCCGAGTACTCTCAAGTATTCCCGAGTTTCCCAAGTTAAACCCGAGCCGGTCCACTTACCTCCTTATACCCAAGTAATATGTATTCCCCCGAGTCTAGCTCCGAGCCTCCTCTGAGATTTCAGAAATCCGGCCCTGTATTATTCCCTTTACACCCTATACACTCGGAACTAACATACATCTGAGTTTCCGAGCTTCTGAGTACATATCCCCTTTCATCTTCTTTAACCCCTTTCGGATCTCCAGATCATAGGTCCCTCTGAGGCAGTGTTACCGCCACTCGGCACACTCGTAGCTCCGGAACACTGCCCTGAAATCTTGTTCCTCTTGTGTTTCCACAGTTTTCCCTTTAGTATAAATACCCTTTGTTTACCCTCCTGTAATTTAGTTTGAATATCAACTTTGACACACCCATGTTGACTTAGACCCACTCCTTGTCTCCTCATCATGTTCTACATCCTCCTGCCTGTTTGGAATGAATTCCTCTCGTCCCTGATGCCTCAAGTTTGTTCCCTCCTCGTTGTTCACTGTCTTGATCATCGTCTGAGCTACCACCTTGCTCCGACGCTCCGACCCAACCTCTTCCAACCTCTGGGACCCGAACTGCAACAAGGGCACAGCACATAAGCGGAGGCCCAGTCCCACGTCCGAGTGAACTCCGAGTTTCCAGAGTTTCGGCCAGGAGTCCGATCCACATCTTGACACTGTCCATCAATGAAACAAACATGCTGTGGGGCGAGATCACATCCTCATGTCCACAAAATATCCCATGGACCTGGCATTGAAACACCTTGGTATTCAGAAATGTGGACAATGTAAGCAGCACTGAGGCAGCTTGAACATGATATCCCCCACTGAAATCCACATATTGCCCCAGGTTGGCATGTCGAATATTTGACAACTTAATAAGCAAGACTGTCTCCATGCAGTTGCATGCACAGGCCTGTTGAGCATGTGGTTTTGTTTATCGCTGCCTCTGCAGTGTATTCTCTTTTCCTTACTTCGCAACAGTGATGCTTCCCCATCCCAAAGCTAAAAATCAACACCCACCCATTCATAAGTTGTCCAATGTGATGGCGACTTTGGCACGGGCACTTACAGAGTTGCAACCCAAGCTGAGGATGGGGTCCTTGTGGCTGCACTTTGCAAATACCGTTGCGAGATGTTAACTAACAATACAAAGATAATGGCACGACTTGCTGCTGAGTATGGCATCCACATAAGGTAGGATTTCTTTTGATACCTCTCCATTGCTTGACAGTGTGCAGTGCTACTTTGGTAAAGCGATGATGTAAAACACTCAGCCTTGTGGGCAGCAGGACTACCATCAAAGGGATGCCCATCAAAGATGCAGAACAATTGGTTCTTGTGGAGATAAACAAGGATCCTGCTCAATGCCATGGTGTCTGCACTATCCAGCAAAAAGTTGCATATCATAGTGAGACCCATCTAACTCGGTATGTGGCATCTCTGCAACTGGTGATTGCTAATTAAAAAATCTATAGAGAATTTGTATCTGGTGGAATGTGCATGCATGCACCTGAAGGATTTGACAAATGTGAGCCCATGGCTAAGAAGATATTCAGGGTTAAGAAAGTGCTGGTTGGAGTACATGAATGATGGGCTGGGGATGGCCACGACAAACTCTACAAAATAGATTTCGTGATTTGGGCTGTCATTGATGATGCAACAGGCAGGTGGCTTGGAGCTTGGGTTGTTCCCAGAAACCGGATGGGTGACATCATAGCATACCTGTTTCCGTGCCTCATTGAAGAGTATAAAGGTAAGTGTCCATGTCCAAAGACTAATAGACATATCAATTACTTGTGTACTTTATAGGGATTCCCCTGCAATTCATGACTGATTGTGGCTCCAAGACAACAAAGCTCTTTGGTCTCGTGAACTCCCTAAGGTATACTGTACCTATCAATGGGCACTATTGCTTCTCAACTTTTATGCAGGGTGATTTTCCATCCTGAATATGATAACACTGAGCTGCCAGTGCATGTGTACCTCTGGAGTGTACACAATATTTCTATTGAGCACTCATGGTTGCGATTACAACTGGATTGGTGTGACAATGTTGACCTCTTTTTCAACAAAGGAATTGAAGATGGAGTATATAATCCCAACGACCTCCAACAATAGTAAGTACATCTCACACATTAAGCCCCTCGCTCACACAATTATTCAGTGAGCTGTGCCAATGGATTTGGCCAAGGCTCCTTTGCAAAGATCTGCAGGAGACAATGGACTTTTGCAATGGTGCTCGTATGCACAAAGATAATGACAAGATTGGGCCATCCGGAATGTCTTGAAATGAGGCACTTAGCCTGCCTGAGCAATGGGGCAGTCATAACTGCCTTCTCCCTGTTGATGTGAATGTGATCCGAGAGATCATGGCTAAGATGGGTGGGGATGATCTTCCAAAATTTACCTCAACGGAGTTTTCTGCTTGTGCCCAGCCTGCATATGATACATTGGGTATTACCAACCTCACCATAGAACATGTCTGGAATGTTTTCCAAGCTGTATATCCACTTGTATTCCCTTGATTCCCAAGGGAGTATTGTAATAATGGGCAGGCAAGTGTGCGTAATGCAAGGGAGATGGTGCGTGCATGCATGGCATGCAAGTGACCCCTGATGAAATGGACAGCATGCTGGGGACTTGGAGGGAATGGAGAAAGTTATGGCTTCAGGTGATATAGTAGCACTGGCAGTGGTTCTGGGTTAGCTCTCCCCAGATGAGGTCACAAGGGACATTATGGACTCTATGTGCGCTAAAATTATTTTCAAAATGTGTTGTGATCAAAAGGGGGGCCTTTGCTGCTCTTTTGTGTTTACACCCACCCACTGTGACTTCTTTCCAGCTTCCGTTCTTCAATGATTTGCCCAGGATGTGAATTTAACTTCTTTTTTCGCAACAATGGTAAGTGCCAGAAGTGAAAGGCTCATATTGGAATGTCTAACACTGAAGTTGGTGCCCTCATGGTCAGTCATGACCCCATCTTGGGCTCACTTACAATGTGTGTGTTCATTCGAGCCCATAGAAAAAACCACAATGTCTAGCATGTGGGTTGGTAATCAATGGCTTGACACAACCTATCTGCAACAGCTGTCAGAGCAACCTTAGTAAGCCTTCTGACATGACAGTATACATACAATTCCATGGGAAATGGTTGGTAGAAGATGGTAAAGAACATATACCAGCTGCTATCCTTAAGATAAATGGTGTGCCAGCACTTCTGTATGGAGTAGGAGATGAAGGTTCAAACTCAAATACAAGCATATTGGCTCATAGCATCATGAAATCCACCTCATCCTACCAATCTAAGGCATCTGGGCCATGACTTGGGCTGGGTGTTGCCTGTGCACCCAATCTTTCTCTTCAAAAGGCCAACAACATAGCAGCTATCCACCATGCAGAGCAGAAGTAGAAAAAGGAGGATGCTGCAAGGCCACTCATCAGGATCACAGCGATACTTTGGGATTTATCTGAGAAGCAGGGTGAAGTTTGTGGCAAAATGATTCAGGTAGATATCCTCACCAGTTGAGACTTGGACTGGGGTTCTTTGACTGCATCTGAGTCGTTACTGTGGTAATGCTTATTTTGAATGGTAGATCTTCCAGATCCATGTAATGGACTCATATGAACCAGGAACATCTGTAAAAGATGCTTTGGGTGACCTCTTACTGTGGGTTGGCCAGGAATTCAAACAAGAGTCTCCTCGTGCATTGCCACTTAATTGGTAATCTGCTTATGGCCTCAACTGAGGACAGACAACTGAAAAATCCCTTACAGGATGAATGTTTCTATCTATGCTCATGAAAGCCTGAGCAAGCATTCCAGCATCAACAAGGAGGCAATGGATGGTACAGTTCAGGCATTCCTTGACCTATTCACCAAGTGAGGCTGGGGATGTTATGCAAGATGTTTCTTTGTGGATGTCGAAGACAAAGATTACCCTGAGGAGGAACTCATGGAGAGTTGCAATGTATCAAGGTAATAACTCAGAGGTTCAAAGGATTTCTATGGGAGTCAAAGAATGAAGGGACTCGAAGGTACTCAAGGAACACGAAGGACTTGAGGGTTGTAAGGCACAAAGGTCACACTGTATTGCGTAGAACTAGTGTGAGGAGACAGAGTACATACAAGTCACTATATAACTAGAGGGACACATCATCACAGAACATTGGAGAACATTGGAGAAGGATGAGTCATGGGAACTACATACTAGGCACAAGATAACCTAGCGGTGGAGGTAAAGTCTGAGATGATAAGAGAACAAAGACATAGAGTATCCCCTTCCAGTAGTACAGAGGAACGGCGTGGGGAAGTCAGAGGATAACAAGACGAGAATGGAAGGGGTGAATGATAAGAAGACATGAAGTGTAATTGTAGCAACATATTCCAAGAAGAATGTGAGTATGACAAGAGAACATGAGGAGGAAGATGTTAGAAGAAAGGAGAAAAATTGTAACAGGAGAGCTCAGATGAACTTGAAGGGAAAGTTGGTTGAAGTCTGGTTTGTTTATCACCATGAAGTAATTGTAAGCACGAACAATACAGGCCCAGGCAATTGGGATTAGTGACCTTAGATATCAATGTTGATTATCCAGTACCCCAGACTTGGAGACACTGATACAAAATACTGTGAATTAGTTGCAACCACCAGTAATATGCTCTCATCTCGCAGATCAAAGCCCAAATGCAAAGCTCTGGTTGTTGACAGTGATGGTGAGCTAGATGAACTTGATTCGCATCTGGTTCAGAAGTCCAAACCACTGCCAATCTTATTCAGCACATTTCGTCTGCCCAGGCTCAATGCCTGGAACCCACCTCTTGTCAATCATGGGTTCATCCGCACTACTGCTGTGTACCAAGAGGATGGTACTGTTAATTTTTCAGTATCAGAGACAGATGAAGAGATTGAGATTGCTGGAGACTGGCAGGTGGGGCAGCGAGCCAATAAAAAAGCCTGAGGTAAACCTTTCTGGAACACCAGATACATCAGTGAAGGTTACATAAAGACTGCAGTATATGTATGTTCTTGTTTTGGGCTGTACATGCAATATTCTAACCCTTCCAGATGTTCAAACCCACACTAGGCTTGATTCAAAGGTGAGGGCTATGTTTTAACACAACTGACACAGAAAGCATCTGAGAATTATTGTTCGGAAGATGAAAATGAAGCTCATCTGAAGGTTGAGTACAAGTGTTTGCGCCAGGGTGATGGAATCAAGGTATATGTACTTTAACAAGTATGCTAAAGACTGCTCTATTAACGTCCCAGGTCCAGTTACAATTCCTCCTGTGTTGCTTGTGAAGCTGACATGATGTGCATTGTGCTAGACTTCTACTTCAATTTCAAAGGTTCGATACTAGGTGTTTTGCATAGCAAAAGAGAGTCTGCAAGCTGGATTCTTCCATACCAACACTTCATTGCCACCTGCCTTTTACCTTGGGGAGAAATCAATAGACCATTGTGCAAATTCACTGGAAGCAGAGAGATCAGCAAAGCAACAGATGACCTTACTCAAGCAATCCATGCGTTCACCCACTTTATGTTGATTTATATGAGCGGATCTCTTCTCTTGAGTGACTTACAGGGCAAGTGGCTTGTTACAATGTATACAACAACTTTCTCCAAGTCACTCATACCATCACCAGGTCTCTTTGATGCACTGCATGTCATGTGTTTGTTTGATCCACAGGGTCAGACATATATCTCGACAGGATTTGTGGATGCCACTGGATATTCTGTTAATGATGTCTTGACAGAAAACATGAAGGCAAACCCAATCCATATTGGGATGCAGGCACAACTGCAATCACTCGTTTTTTGAACCAGCATAACCCCAAGTGTCATAGTAACTGGGTTTGCCATGCTCTCAATCTCGCCACTCCGGAGGTCACTGCAGTAAAGGAGTCCACTGTACCCAGCAAATCTGGGCCACTTCACCACAGTACGATTGACCCTCTCAGGTTGGCCCTTTGACCATCCACAGTCTAACCATCCCATTGCCTAGGTTTCACTCCTGAGTGTGACTAATCATGCACTCCAGATCATGCACAATCAACCATTATATCAAGCTGCAGTACTATCTGTTGTATATATGCTGAATTTGAAAGACAGTGAGTTGAATCGAGAGATGTGCGTGAACCACAACACCCTTAGTGGCTGAACAAGGGTGGCATCAGATCATCCACCCTCATTGTCATCCACTCTCACAACTTGAAGTCATGTCTGTCCCTTCAAATACCAACTTGACTCTCCAAAAACCATCAGGATGTGGATTCATGTTGGAGGCTTCCCAGTGGACATTCACGTCAGTGCAGCCCAGGCTCCAGAAGATCGTATTGCAGGCAGTCCAGCCACCATCTAAGGGTTCAGCCCTATTACTCTCACTTCTTAGGGATTGGCATGGGTACAGGTCATGATTTCATGACCTGTAACAAAAGCTGTACCCTTCAGGACTTGCATAGCCTTTGAATTGTCTTGCCCTTGCCCTCATTCCATGACTCAGATGACACAATGTCAATGACATGCCCTCTCCCACCCTTTCACTACCTGACAGCAACAGCATCAACACAACAGCGAGATGTCAACAGCACACCCTCTCTGAACCCCACCCTTTCACTACAACAACAATGACGATGTGACAATCAACAACTGCGACACAGGTCTCTGCACACACGCCACTCACACCGTTTTGCCCTCACCTCATCCTTGTCCTGTCCTATCTCATCCTTCAATGTGAAGGCGATGCAACTGCACTGTGTCATTGTTGAGTACTGAGTAGGGAGGGGAGGGCAAAGACGAGGGGAGTTCAAGGGCCATGCAACAGCACAATACACATGTGCACATTGTGCTGTTGCTGAGCAGGGAGGGAGGCACAAGCAACTTGGTTGGGGATGAGGATGAGTTTACTCGTCTTCACCCTCATCCTTGTCCCTACTTTGTCCCCACTCTGTCCTTGCTCATCATCACCCCCATTCTTGTCTTGTCCTCAACCTTGTGCTCCAATTAGCCTAACAGTCATTGCCTACACCCTCACTATCACCCTCACATCACCTAGGTTCTGGAGCTCGTACAGAAACAAAATCAAGCTCCCTTATCTTCCAACAGTCTATTCACCACCATTCACATTAATCTGCCAATTTCGCACAAAGCCGACACTTCATTCTCAATGGAACCAGGTCTCAATACTGACAAGGTGCTGGCACACAAGTCCAAGACAGATTTTGTTTCTCTACCCCCTCCCCTCCCGTCCCCCCTTCTGTGTCCCCATTACACCTTCCTTGTGCCACTCATCCTGGCATCGAAATTTATGCAAGACCATTGCTATTCGATCCAGGCATGGGCCAAACTCTGGTCTCCCGAATGGCCAATGTGAGAGCACACTTGGAGAAGCCCGTGAGTGGCATCTTTGGGTCAGCAAACTGCCTGCAGCACAATCTGCCTTTCAGGACTGACAATACCAACCCAACTGCTTAGTAGTTCCAGTTTGTCAACCCCAGGACTCCGAGTCTATTACTCTGACAATGAAAGTTACATATGGATTGTATCTGAGCCACAACATAATCTGTATTTCTGTAGATTGTTGAGATCATGCTGACGACCTTCTGAACCGCCTGAGGATGGATCGCTGTCTGAAAGTGGATGGGTTGGGGAATCTCAAGTCACATGCGTGCATGAGTCAGGTACGCACAGGTGATAAACTTTTTGAGATAAGTCAGGTTAATCAGGAATTTTTACATGCTGTGCTGTGGCACAGCCTGTAAAAACATCCATGGATCACACAAGGCGAACCCTGGGTTGCCTCAGCTGTGCTGAGTAAGCGTCCCAAACCAGCACCGACGTGTCGTGAGCTGGGAACGTTGTAGAGCTCTGCTCAGCTCTAGGTTGGGATCTCGACCCTCCGAGGCTTTCTAGCCATGTTTCCCGCGCTCGACCGGTCAGGTCCGGTCCATATTACCGGTTTCTGGAGTCCCGGGAACCCGGTTCCCATGGTAGACCGGCCGGTCTAACTGTATTCCGCTTTTAGCATCATCCCTTTTGATCGTTCTGTGTTTATTGACATTCGGGTACCTATTACTTAGTGTTCCGAACCTTATTTACAGTAACTACACAGTCCTGGGCAATTCCCGGACTATAAAGACTTTGTACTTCGCATTTTGAATGCAT
>JBBPRK010000361.1:0-25058 GCA_038093075.1 Boletus patriciae | reverse complement strand
CATGAAAAAGTGCCAGTGGGAGCGATTAGTACGTAACGAGCGTCTTACGCCCATGTCCATATCGAACAGTCTCTAGGCTAGGTACGCTGGTGTGTTCTTCAGAACTCTCAGTATGTCCCCACCAGGATTCAGATGTACGTCGGGATCGAAAACCTCGTGGGATTGAACGTGTCAATTCATTGTTGGCATGTGTCGCGAACGCGAACGTTGCTTCCAAAAGTCATCAACAGCGTTCTCTTGTTACCAAGGCACCTTGGCTCCATACACCACCTCTCGCGTCAACACAACCTTTGTTCGGGTCGATATCCGGATGTGCCGTCACACGTATCAAGAACATCGCGCAGTTATGGTTGCGCATGACTTCACCAGACTGGGCTACCGTAGACAGCGTACGCGGCATCTAATTTTGCAGTTACAAGACTTTATCAAGCTTCTTGTATCTCTGACAACTCTTAAGCGAGCAAGCCCAGAGTCTAATGAGCCTTGTAAGCGATCCCAAAAAGTCCTTACAGGCCACGGAGTGGCCACGAGGAAGGAACCGCGATAGGTTTGGTTGGGTTGAAATTGCGCCGAGGAAATTGTACGATATATGAGCAGCGGGCTAATGTCGGCGCACGAACGTGGCTGTGGAGGCTCAGAGGCAATGATTATGCGGGAAAGACGAGTCTGGTAGTGACTCGGATGCAGGTGGGTTACGAGGTGGCCCGAATCTGCTCGCTCAGTGTATGTTTGCTCACAGTGAAACTCGTGCTCGAGCAACAAGGAGTAGGAGGATGCCATGCGAGTCACACGGATCAGAGGCCATTTGGGGGCCCCTTGCTCATTGCAAGCCTAGGACTTTTTGCTCGATCGGTTCGTGCCGATTCGACGGGGTCCTGAAGCAAGATGCCAAGGCCCGTGATGGGCCAAGAGAACGCTAGAAGTCGATTGCATCCGAATTTCGGATCACCATGGGATATATCCCAATGGTTCGGGCATGGAACTCGCTCAAAGGGGTTGGCAGGATGTACGAGACATTATAAGCGTTGGTTGAGCGGGACTCTTTGAAGAAAGACCGACAGACTAACCATATCATGATTAGCTCGATGAACGATGCGGAAATGGACTGCTTCCCTACCGTTCGTGGGTACCCTGCTACGTAAGGCCAGAGCCCAAAAATTCAACCAAAGAAGCTCCGGTTAAACGTACCTGCGACGATGCGGAGATAGACTGCTTTTCTATCGTTGTGGGCACCAATGAGTCTGCACAAGTGTTGGTCGTCATGACAGAGTCGACTCGACATGGAGGATTCACAATTTCCTTTTTCGTCACAAAACGCAAAAAAACACTGCGATGTGATTCTTACTCTTGCGTCACATCTTCGTTTGTCGGAATGGCGATATGGCCTGCCAGATACCTCCATCCAACGTACAGTCGTTCAATGTCCGTAAGCCATCAAAGTTTTACCGACCTCCTGGTTCATTTCATTTATCTTGCAGATTAATACTACAGTCAACTGCTTTATGGGCCGTACCATTCCGAGACATCCAGCACACGAAGGACTATGAGCTCGCTTAGGGTCCACTTATCCTCTTTGTTATTTTGGCCTGATTGAAGTTGGCTATGAGCTAAACGAGTGGGTAACTTGTGGTTTCTACTGGTGCCTGTAAGTGCGGGTTGAGCGGCCACTATAGCGGGACTAACAAAGACCGACAGACTAACCATATTAGATCGGTGACCTACCTGCGACGATGCGAAATGAACTGCGTGTCTATCGTGCGGCATGGCCTGTGATATAAATTAAGTACGCCTCTTATGATTATTTTGATCGATATTTTTTCGATGACAAAACTATTTCTTGCAGCAGGATCGTTACAGATAAAAGGCCAGCGTGTAACCGAATAAATCTCTCAGTATGGATGCCTTTAACCTGCTTTCGCTCACTCCACTCGTCGGCTTGCTCATCTTTTGCACCTTCCGTGGCGTTTCTGTCCTTATCGCCAGGAAGTATAAGAGCATCACCAATGAATCCATTGTTCGGGAAGAGACGGCCCTGGAGAAAAACGTCAACAGGTGTAGTGGACCCACCAGAATCTTCATTCCAAATGTACTTGCCAGATGGCCATGGCCTCGTCGGATTAATCCACATTATGCCGTGGTCAAGAAGGAAGCTGATGCTTGGTGGGCGGGGTTCCAAGTCTTCAGCCCCAAAGCCCAGGACGCCTTCGATCGCTGCAACTTCGGTAAGCGCTTACCTTTATATTCTGTCCACATACTAGTTTTGTTTGATAGATCTCCTCGCCTGTTTAGCTCACCCTACGGCTAGCAAAGGTAAGATCACCAGAGATACATTGATCAGATTATTTGCTCACTCGTTCATTCAGAGCATGCTAGAGCTAGTTGTGATCACATGCATTTTGGCTTCATGTTCGACGAGTATTCTGATAGGTCGGCGCCCTCCGAGGTCCGTAAGCAAAAGGACGCGGTCATGGACGCTTTCAGGAATCCTCATACACCACGTCCGAAAGGAGAGTGGATTGGTGGGGAACTGGCACGTCAGTAAGTGTATTGATGGTTTCATTGGGAGTCTGTAAGATGATGCTTACTCGAAAATAGGTTCTGGGAACGAACCATAGAGAATGCCACCGCAGTCTCGCAGAAGAGGTTTATCCAGTACCTGGATGAATGTCTCGAGGGCATCATGCAGGAGTCCATCGACAAAAAGGCTCGTCGCATCCTTGATATCGACAGCTATATCGTTGCACGCCGTCGTACCAGCGGAGTGAAGGTTTCGTTTACCATAAATGAGCTAGGACTCGACATCCCTGATGAAGTGATGGCGCATCCGGCCATTCAGGAGATTCTTCTAGCAGCTGTCGACTTGGTCGCTTTCACCAACGTCAGTCGTATTCATGAGACGATATCGCGCTTGCTAACGTGATCGCTCTGAAGGACGTCTTTTCCTACAATCTCGAGCAAATGCGTGGAGATGATCTCCATAACATCATAACGTGCGTGATGCACGAACACCAGACAGACGTTAACGGCGCCATGCTGTGGGTTGGAGACTTTCTTCTTGCAACTGCGGCAAGATTCCACTCTGCCTTGGCGGCTCTTCCCCAATGGGAAGAGCCGGTGAACTCACAGGTCAAGGAGTATTGCGATGGCTTAGGTCAGTGGGTGCGGGCTCTTGATGACTGGAGCTTCGAGAGCGAGAGGTACTTTGGCAACAAGGGCCTCGAGGTGAAGCAGAACAGATGGATGTTGCTCCTGCCGAAGAAGGGCGCAACGGACCTTGGCCCCGTGCGCATTGACAGTTCCCTTTTGTAGCCAAACGTTGTTCGAGGCTCAGCCATGTGAACACAGCTATATTTCACCAGAACGGACTAGCGTAGTCACTGAACCTGTGAGTTTCTTGATGTACACAGTATATGAGTGGGCTGAGCGAAAACAAAATAGAAGATTCCACGCTGATAATTTGTTTTCGATTACACCCTGGCCTTATATCTGTAACGATCCTGTAGCTGTTCGGAGTTTGAGTTCGAAATGCGATTTCGACGTCCGGACATGTCACAAAGCACCGGAAAGTGCTGCGGGTGCAACGTTTCAGCGCCCATTCAGTGGTGCAGAACCAGCCGAACCGTTCCTGAGACCTCAAAGGTGCGATCAAGATGTTGCTTGGTTCACACATTGTGCCTTGCACTGCTGCAAGGTTTGCCTCCCAAGTTCGTGTATCGGAACGTGGTGCTCACCACGAGCATGGGCGCGAATGCGTCGCCTTGAAGGTTGACGATCCAATTCTGTACAAAAACAATCATTAGGGACCTAGGCACGGATTTGGCAGCATAGGCACTGCAAAAGGCGTGAACGGACGACAGCACCGAGGAGCCAAGGTGATGGAACAAACACGCACCGAGATCATCCCCGTTCTCTCGTCACTGGCGGAGATTGTCCCTACTACGGGTCGACAATCACCTAAAATGAACACCGTACCGAGTCAACGATACTTGAACGATACCTAGTCCCTGCTGACAGCACCTCTATACACTGGACTGGGGCTGTAGTTTGCTGAGTCTTCCATCTTACTCCACTGAGACTCATATAAAGTTTCCAAAAATTCGCCGGCCAGCGGGATTCTGAGGGCAAATGTGTTTTCCCTTGCCATCACGGGGCTAGCAAAATCATGATCCCGAGCCAGACCGGGTTTGATCGATTGATCAGCCACTGAGAGCCTAAAATAGCACTGCTACGACGTACCTCACCCACTCCAGACGCTCGGGCCTACCCAGCCCGTTTATACCTAGCTTCACCAATCCCTTAGGTTGGGTGCCAGTGGGAGTAGACGACTTTTGGCGAAGCAACACCTTGGCTAAGTGCCATACGATAAAGCAATCATTAGGTAGCTTAAGCACGAATATATGAGACAGAAGAGCTCAGGATGGGCAAAACGCGCGAACGGACAACCGGACCGAGAAGAGGGCAAGGCGAAACACTGCGGACCAAGACCACCCCCATTCTCTCGTCACAATATTTCAAACACTGCCGTTTGAGCGTCCTTTGATTAAGTGATAAGTAGGGCGCCGCCGCGGATCACAAGTTACGCGTTCGTTTTGCTCACCGGCATAGCCTGCGGCACCTTTGCTAGACGTGAGCCACTCCAACGTCGCTGATTACATAGTTCTGCAAGATGGGCGAAATGAAACATGCGGTCAGTAGAACTTTGATAGCTTACGGACCTTTACAATGGAAGTATCCGATTGGAGGCTGCTGCATCCTACACTTGCATGTCAGAGTTACTTAGATAAGTAAGTACTTATAGCCATTTTCATACATCCAAATCACAAGAATTACAGCAGTTTGCGAGAGTGATGGCAAATGATGCAGCGTAGGGTTCATGTACTGCACCGCCTCGCTCAGCGCGGGCACCCCGATCGTCTGGCCGTTGTATGAGCTCGGCCTGGGATGGGGGGGGGGGCGAGAGCTTCTTCAGGCCTTTCCAAAACGACTTGATCAAGCGCGGCGGATGGTACGGGTCCTTGACATCCTGCGTGAAAGGCTTGAACGCGAGATCGCCCATGTGCCCCCCGACCGTCGGTGCGGGACTTGGGGGTATGGCGCTCGGTGGCGGTGTGGGGAGGACGGCACCCGCGGGGAAGGCAGCCATGGGACGTTTAGGGAGTTGGGTCGGGCGAGGAGATCCAAGTGAGGTCTCTCATGATGCGGTGCACCGAACGGTTTCGGTGGGACGAGGGGCGGCGGTGCTGTGGATCGTCGTCTCCGGGACGTGCACGTCGCGTGGGGAGGGATTGCCCATGAGAACTAGTCATCGCCTGCATATCGACTATTACACTCGAGCTCTTACAGCCCCTCGGAGCCTCATCGCCATCACTGTGCTACTGCTTGCAGGTTCCCTCCATCACGTTACCTTTCCTGTTGGTCGTTCAGCACAGTACTTCGAGTTGCTTGTCTTTGCTCACCATTCTCGCCCCCACCCTGCTGGAAACCAAACTCGTGCTCGTCTTAACTCCTTTTACTCGTCGAACGATCTGGACCTGCATGCATTCGCGTCGAAGGTCCTCAGGTGTTGGGCGGTGATTTTAGAGGCGCACTGGCTGTCACATCGGTTGAGTTCTTGATTTCTTCCTCTCCGTTCGCTTCCCATAAATCCTACCATGTCACAGGCCATGTCTTCTCGCCCCTGCGCTCGGGGAATCCTCTCCCGCAGATAACGCTGAGGGAGCACAGTGTCGAGATGAGATGCTCGAGAGTTGACAGTATTTATGGGTCTCTGCGCGTTTCCCTTAAAGCTGGTCGGCGAGCAGTGCTACATCCGCGGCGGCTCCCGTCGTTGGCCACGCATCGCAACTGTAAACGACTCGTCACATGCGGACAGCCACACGTCGTTCGACCCGAGTCTAATCAGAAGGCGCTTCATTAAGACGAGGCAATGACTGGTGCCCACGCCTTCAGCGACGGTGTCCAGTGTGGCATTCTGTATTTGGCGACCGCTGTTCCACTGCTGCCTCCACTTTCGCTCGACGATATTACATTATCATCCGATCATTCTTGCTTGACGTTTCCTTAACTTTGAATCAATCGCGGCGGTCATCAATTCTCGCAAGTTCCTGAGGAGATCAGGGGGAGTTTCGCCTTTGACTTCAACTTGAAACAACCCAAGCGCCGCCGCCGCCGCCGCATTAGCCGGCAGTCGACAGTAGCCGAGGGTCAGGACCAGCCAGGACCTCCACGGATATTGGCCAAGGAAATCGTAGTCCTAAAACGTCTGTCTTGAAAACCAGACTACACGGCCACCAGCTTCGCGGGATTTAAAGCAAAAGCCGACAAGACGCTGGAAGGCCCAATACCAGTGGGACAATTTCCGACCGCATCGCTATCTTGACGTCACAATCTACCCTTCAAACAGTTCTACTGAGGCGTTCGTCGCCTATAAAGCAGAGCAGGCCACCCTTCAGACAAGTCCTCAACCCGAGCTTGAACTGCTTATCCGGCGATCGACATGCCTTCACCCCGTCTATCTCTTTTCGTCTCGTCGTGTCTTGTTGCGGGGTCTCTCGCGCAAGTACTTCACGCCCCTTATGCTGCCCCGAACTATCTTGTCCCGGGAGTTCGCGAGCAAATACTTGAACCTCCGTATGTAATCCCGAACTACGTTACTCTTGAAAGTTCTGCCTGGCCATCCGCATCTACCTGGGCTGCCCTGAATAGCACCCTCGGTGGTCGGCTGCAGGCATTGCGTCCGTGGGCTGCAGTGTGTTATACCAAAGACCCACTCTACGACCCGGTCAAGTGCAAGACCGTGTTGTCAAACTATACGAATGAATATACAGTAAGTCTTGTTCCGTTATCTAGCTCACGTTGAACATATTTTACGATCCTCTCGTTAGCGTGAAAGCATTGCATCAGCTCTTCTCTGGACGAACTGGGAGAGTTGCGGCTATGATAACGGCTGTGCATTGAACTATTCTGATCCTCAACCAGTGTCCGGTGAAACGTGCCACCAAGGAAGTACACCACCCTATGCCATTGCGATATCGAGTGCCCAGGATGCCAGCGATATTGTCAATTGGGCTACCTCCCACAATGTTAAACTGACCATTAAGAACACGGGTGCGATATAGTTCAGCATCTCGTCTTTCTCGTGCTCATTTACGTCTTATCCCAAGGTCATGACTACCTCGGTCGTTCCTCGGGACCTTCTTCCCTTCAAGTCTTCACTCACAATCTCAGCAGTGTCGCGTACGTCGCAGATTTCGTCCCTCAGGGATCGTCGGCTGCACCAGTCCCGGGCCTTACGATTGGCGCTGGGGCGCAGCTGGAAGCCAGTAAGCATGGATTCTTGTTCACCTACATCTTGACTCATGGCTTGAACCTCACTCAGTCTACTCCGCTGTGGAGGCGCACAATATTTCGGCGGTATTGGGAGGCTGTCTGACTGTTGGTGCTGGTACGTAGCGTATGTCCTTTTTCACTCTGACCATCGCATACTCAGCGTTGGATTAGCGGGCGGTTTTATCCAGGCAGGGGGCTACAGTATGTAAGTGTACGAAATTTCCTATGATTTGTCCTTTTGTGCTCATACCTACATCCAATCAGACTCAGTCCAGCATATGGGCTTGCTGTAAGATGTCGTTTTCTTTGTGTAACTAAACAAACTCATGATTTCAGGTTGACCATCTGCTCGAGGTCGAAGTGAGTCATACGGGCCCACTCCGCACCATTTCTGACTAGCTGGATTACTAGATTGTGACTGCTGATGGTGTTATCAGGACGATCAATGCTGTTCAGGACTCTGACCTATTCTGGGCGATACGTGGCGGAGGAGCTGGAAGCTGGGGCATCATCAGTGCGTGGCTCCCGTGGTATATGGAAAACATGGGAATGACAAATCTTCTTTTTAGTATCCATCACTGTTGCCACTCTGCCTCCAACAGCGATCGGTGCCTCGTCCCTGGTCATTGCGCCAAATGCCTCGCAGGACCTTCAGACCCTCGGAGTCAACTTTATAGCACTCGTTGGGAAGTACCAGAATCAGATTATTAACTCAGGTATCACATCCACCGTCGTGTTTGTCAAGGGTGGATACAGTCTAGTGCGTGCCCGCAACCAGCGCAAGTGACGCGGTGCTCACTTGGTGTTCCATAGAACTTTATCTGGCCCGTCGAAAAGGCATCCATCTCGCAACTCTATCCACTTTTCGACGAGCTACGCGCGCTTTCCAACAATTACACTGTCCTATCAAACGTGACCCACGAGTACTCAACGCTTACCACTGCCATAGTAGAGAACGTGAGCCCATCTGCGGATTCTGTCAGTTTCTATGGTGGCTCTACGGAGCTCGCCTCTCGCTTCGTGCCTCAATCGACGTTGGAGGATCCTCAGTCCATTCAACGCGTCGCGGAAGCGATCTGGGAAGGACTGCAGATTGCAACCGCCCCGTTGAAGGATCGTCCCGCTGGCGTTTTCGACACTCAAGTCGGTGCGATCCTGTTCGGCGACATGGCCGCTGCGACAAAAGCACGCGTGAACGAGACGGGGGCGAATCCGGGTTTTTATGACGCTGCGTGGCACGTGCTTTACCCTGGGTAGGTCTTTTTATTCAATGGTTTCACCTTGGGCTTCGATGACATTTTGTTTTCAGGTCGTGGACTCTTGGGACCAGCCAGAGCACGTATGCCTCCATGGTGCAGTCCGTATATAACGCGGTGGGTCCGTTGAACGCCCTTGGACTGACGAGCAGCTACCAAAACGAAGGAAGTGCCTGGGAAGCTAACTGGCAGGAAGGTACGGACCGCCGCACGCTGCTCACGCACGTCGACCTCATCAGCTTTTGCTTTCTTGACGTCTCAAGCCTTCTTTGGTTACAAGTACAGCCAGTTGCAGCAGATCAAACAGAAATATGATCCCAACAACTGTACGTCTACGAAATGGTCTTTTCCTTTGATCTTGATCCTGTACGCTGACGATCGTTCTCGCGTGTAGTTTTTACTACTTTCAAGGTTCGTGGCGTGCTCGCAAATGTGTCTAGAGTAGGGGCTGACGCCGTCTTCAGGGTGTCGCGTCTGCAACAGGCTCGGCAGTGTATTCATGTTATCGACAAGCCTGACAGTCGGCCCTCGTCTCGGATATCATTCATGTAATAATTGTGAATATCTTCCGCGTCTCTCCTAAGACGCTCGTAATCAACGTTCCAATAGTCTGTTGTTGATTTACATAGTCCTCGACCACATCATGACTTGCGAGGAATCCGACGGCAGCCCTGACACACGCACGGCGATTTTGAGCACACCCCTTGAAGTGCGTGCTGCCGTGAAAAAGGTTCTGCGTGCTGCGTGTGTTTAACTGACCCGTTCATTCAACTCTCCAGTGGCAAATCGGCGTAGAGAATAGTAGGCCCCCATGGTCTACCACCCGTTCGGATGGGTAATTTGGCACTAACGCAATAGTCCGCTTGCATTCAGCTCGCTTCCTGAGGATTTATAAACGATCAAACATTTCGAAGCACATCTGTTGATTGAAACCATCTCGGCACAAGGGCGAACACTTATATTATATGCATAGACATCAAGTGGCCCTCGATGTTCATCTTCAGCCTCTGCTCCCAGCCGGTTGAGACGAGAGACGAGAACCAGATGCAACGAGTAGAGGGACAGGGTCGAGGCTGTAGCTCGTGGAGTGTGGGCACATGATAGCATAAGGAAGAATTCGCACCAATACCGTAAGTCTGTCTCAAGAGCCGAATAAGATCGGATGGTTTCGAGCAACTTGAACCCAAGGAAAAGTTGACTGTTGTGCGAAACTCCGAAGGTAACGCCAGAATGAGAGAAGAGTGATATTCTGCACCGGACATCCGGAGCGCCTAGTAAAAACTAGTCTGGGTCCGGACGATCGCGTGGCAACCTCCTTCGGCGGATCAATCGATCAAGTGCAACCCGGCTCGTGTGCGGTGATGATGATCCGACCTCTGCCAAGAAGCTGGACAATAGAACAAGCCTGAGGTTGTTCATTCCAGCGGGGGCGGAAGTTAGCAGGCCAACCTAACGTGGCTCTCTGGATGCGGAGTCGCTGGGCGTCGACCTGTAGGCTCTCTGAGTGACTTTGTCTCTGCCACAAACCGTTACGGTGGACTGGAACATAGCTTTACCTTCAAGTCTCGGCTCCTCGAACCTTACGGCGCGAAGAGAGATTACGGACATTTACCTTTCGAAGCCGAACGCTTTTGTATGTTGTTCCTTGAATGATACGGTCCCTGGATTGATGCACTAGTCGACCAGCGAAGGAGGCGGCGCCGATTGACAATTGACGGCGACTCCCACGCTTCGGCCACCGACCCAAGTGTCGTTGAAGTGCAACGCACAACCATCCAAACTTGCTCTCCTTCAGAACACAAGCG
Organism: Boletus patriciae; assembly: GCA_038093075.1. Lineage (NCBI taxonomy): Eukaryota > Fungi > Basidiomycota > Agaricomycetes > Boletales > Boletaceae > Boletus > Boletus patriciae. Next base: position 14,668 of record JBBPRK010000361.1, on the reverse strand, counting down.
CTGTCCCAGTAATCGGATACTCGTGTCACGTTGCATCCTCCCATCACTTCTTCGTGGCTCAGGAGGAAGTAGGTAACTATCTATTTCGGCATACTGGGCACCGGCGCCAGCGGCTCGTGCATAACCTTACACTGATAACGAATAGGGTTGGCGCTACCCCGCTTCGGGGGAGTTATTCAAGATTCCGTTCAAAGTGCATCATGATGGCTGTACGCTGGCGTACCTCAAAATGTGCTTTGATGAACGTGATCCAACTGACCATTGGTAAGTACTTGAGTACAGAGTACTGAACCCAAATACATCATCTCGCGGTTGTTCTTTATTTCCAGAGAAAAATTTGTTCATATTGATCTTGGCACACTATTGGGGAATTATGGGGATACCGATATAGTTGGAACGCAGCGTTATCTTGGACGAATCGGCGTTGTCAAGCAGTCATCGTAAGCAGTGAGCACAGGAGGAATCACGTCCGGCGCAACACAGCTTGGAGTTCCACATCTTCGCGCAGCACGTTAAATAAATGCGTCTAGTCATCTCCGTGCCATTGGTTGGGACAGGATGGCGATCCCCAATACTACGCTTCCTCCCATGGGCAAAATATTCATGATTGGGATATGGGTTGAGACTGTGTTGTACGGTGTGTCTGGCGTTATCTTTGTTGTAAATCTCCTGCTGATATTCGCATTCTTGCAGGGGTCAAGTAAGTCCAAGTGGCTGCCAGTGCAACGAGCCCACTGAAGGTATTAATCGACTTGTAGCTGCGTCATGTACGGGCTATGCATGCTCACACTCTTGCGTGAAAGGAAGGCCCATACTCTACGTTGGTAGGTTCAAGGTCATCCCCACTAACTACCATCACTGATGACATGCAATTGGTAGGGTGCTCGTAGTGATGTGCACAATACTCTTCCTTCTCTCCACTGTTCATGTCGGGGTGTCTCTACAACAATTACTCGAAGCGTTTATCTATGCACCAGCTGACATCCCCAACTACTCCACAATATATTGGCTCGACAACAATACCACACCTCGCGCGATCAAGTACAACCTGTATATCACAATGGTAGGCAGAATCTGTATGCTAGTTTACCAAATTTGTGCTCAAGGGAACGATAAAGGTACTTGCCCAAAATTTGATTGCAGTGAGTTCAAGATGGCTACAATGATGTGTGTACTGAGACACGCGCTTGTTATCAACGAGGTTTGGCGACTTTATGTGGTTTTCATGTATGATTGGAGGGTTGTCATATTTCCTGTGAGCAACCGATCATCAAGATCATCTGTGGTGGATACTGAGAGCACGCCACAGGCCATATTGATGGCTGTTTCCATGGGTTCGTGAAGCCCCCGTCGCGTTTGACATGCTTGCCGACGTCATGTTAGGTGCCGCTTATGTATCCATGCAGAAAAATGGTTCGGTATCGACCTCTCTCATTATTTCATCATGGGTGCTCGAATTCACACTCAATTTGTTCGTCACGGGGGCGATTGTGGCTCGTCTCTGGAAGATAGGTCAAACAATAGTGTCTTTGGCGGCCACTTCAACCAATCGATTTGCATCCTCAATATACCTCATGGTCGAATCGGGCGGCATCGTTGCGGTTGCCGGTGTCAGTGTGCTTGCACTGTTTGCATCCAATAGCCCTGTCACGTTGAGCATAGTCGACATCGTTTGTCAACTGATTGTATGAGTCCATCCATCATTCCTTCTGTTGAGTGAACTGAGTCGCTTTGTTTCGGCAGGTATTGGCGCCACTATTGATCGTCGTGCAGGTTGGGCAAACTGGTCGATATCAATATAGTATTCCACAAGGTGATTCCTAGAGAAAGTTACACACAACATAGGACGAAATCATATTCCGAGTAGGGATTCCTCGAGACTCATGCCAGGATCTACCACTTCATATTACCCCGTCTACCTTGCTGAGCTCTGTTCACTGTGCTCATGTTTGACGACGTCTTATGAAATACCCTTGTGGGTAGATTTTCCATATTTTCCGTTCCATTCCTTCGTCGCGGTCCATACTGGCAGTCGCCCGTGACCCGGGTTTCTGATGCGCGGAGCGACTACAGCTATTTCTGCGTCTTCCGCGTCTCTACCAAGACGCTCGTAACCAACGTTCCAATAGTCAGTTGTAATGTGCTCCGTCGTGCTGCGCTTGAAAGCCTGCAGAGGTTGGTTTGCATAGTCCTCGACCACGTCACGACTTGCGAGGAATCTGACGGCAGCCCTGACACACGCACGGCGATTTTGAGCACATCACTTGAAGCGCGTGCTGCTGTGAAAAAGGTTCCGCATGTGTTCATCGACCCGTTCGTTCAACTTTCTCCAGTGGCAAATCGGCGTAGAGAACAGTAGGCCTGCATGGTCTACCACCTGTTTGCATTGGTAATTTGGCACTAACGCAATAGTCCGCTTGCATTCAGCTCGCTTCCTGAGGATTTATAAACGATCAAACATTTCAAAGCAGTAGTAGCATCGACACGTTACGCTTGTACACTCGGCGTCGGACGCCCCCCCATCCTGTTGATTGAAACCATCTCGGCACAAAGGCGAACACCGATATTATATACATAGACATCAAGTGGCCCTCAATGTTCATCGACAGCCTCTGCTCCCAGCCGGTTGAGGCAAGAGACGAGAACCAGATTCAATGGGTGGAAAGACACGGTTGAGCCTGTAGCTCGAGGAGGGTATGTACACGGCATAAGGAAGCATTCGCACCAATACCGTATGTGTCTCAAGAACCGAATAAGGTCGGATGGTTTCGAGCAACCCAAGGAAAAGTTGTCTGTTGTGCGAAACCTTGAAGGTAACATCAGAAAGAGAGAGGAGTGATTGGCAGGATGTTCTGCACTGGACGTCCAGACCTAATAAAAAGTAGTCCGAGTCTGGACGATCGCATGGCAACCTCCTTCGACGGATCAAATGTAACCTGGCTCGTGTCCGGTGATGATGATCCGACCTCTGCCAAGAAGCTGGACAGTAGAACAAGCCCGAGGTTGTTCATTCCAGCGGGGCGGAAGTAAGTAGGCCAACCCAACATGGCTCTCTGCCACAAAACGTTACGGTGAACTGGAACTTAGCTTTACCTTCAAGTCTCGGTTCCTCGAACCTTACGACGCGAAGAGAGATTACGGACATATACCTTTCCGAACGCTTTTGTATGTTGTTCCTTGAATGATGTCCCTGGATTGATGCACCGTCACTAGTCGACCAGCGAAGGAGGCGGCGATTGATAATTGACGGCGACTCCCACGCTTCGGCCACCAATACTATGATCGGATCCAGGCGTCGTTCAACGCACAACCATCCAAACTTGCTCTCCTTCAGAACACAAGTGTTGTCCCAGTAATAGGGTACTCGATCGTGTCACGTTGTATCCTCCCATCACTGCTTCGTGGCTCAGGAGGAAGTAGGTAACTATCCGTTTCGGCATACTGGCAACAGCGGCTCGTGCATAATTTTACACTGATAACGAATAAGGTTGGCGCTACCCTGCTTCGGGAGAGTTTTTCAAGATTCCGTTCAAAGTGCATCATGATGGCTGTACGGTGGCGTGCCCCACTTTGATGAACGTGGTCCACCTGACCATTGGTACGTACTACATAAGTACAGAGTACTGAACCCAAGTACATCATTTCACAGTCACAGTCGTTCCCTATTTCCAGAGAAGTCGTTCATATTGATTTACACAATTGGGGAATCACGAGGATACCGATATGGTTGGAACACAGCATTATCTTAGACGAATCGCCTTGTCGCGCAGCCATAGTAAGCACAGGTGTGCTAATTACGTCCGGCGCAACACAGCTTGGAGCTCCACATCTTCGTGAGCACGTTAAATAAATTTGTCAGTTCCAGTCATGTCTGTGCCATTGGTTAGGACAGGATGGCAACTGCCAATACTGCACTTCCTCCCATGGGCAAAATATCCATGATCGGGATATGGGTTGAGACTGTGTTATACGGTATGTCTGGCGTTATCTCTGCTGCAAACCTCCTACTGATACTCGCATTCTTGCAGGGGTCAAGTACGTTCAAGTGGCTACAGCGAGCCCTCAGAAGATACTAATCGATTTGTAGCTGCGTCATGTACGGGCTATGCATGTTCATTCTCTTGCGTGATGGGAAGGCCCCTACTGTACGTTGGTAGGTTCAAGGTCATCCCCCATGACGACCATATCATTGATGACATGCGATTGGTAGGGTGCTCGTAGTGACGTGCACAATACTCTTCCTTCTCTGTACTGTTCACGTTGGAGTGTCTCTACAACAATTACTCGACGCGTTCATCTACGCACCAGCTGACGTACCCGACTACTCCACCACATATTGGCTCGACGACAACTCCACAGCTTCGTTCAAGTACTACTTGTTCACCACAATGGTGGGCAGAGCTTGTATGCTGGTTTACCGAATTTATGCTCAAAGGATCAATAAAGTTACTTACCCAGAATTTGATTCAAGTAAGTTCAAGATGGCCACAATGATGTGTGTACTGAGGCACGCACTTGTTGTCAATGAGATTTGGCGACTTTATGTGGTTTTCATGTACGATTGGAGGGTTGTCATATTTCCTGTGAGCAACCGATCATCAAGATCATCTGTGATATATACTGAGAGCGCGTCACAGGTCATGTTAATGGGGGGCTCCATGGGTTCGTGAACCCCTGTCGTGTCTGACATGCTTTCCGACGTCATGTTAGGTGTTGCTTATGTATCTGTGCAGAAAGACAGTTCAGTATCGACCTCTCTCATTATTTCAACATGGGCGCTCGGATTCACATTCAATGCGTTCGTCACGGGGGCGATTGTGACTCATCTCCGGAAGATGGGTCAAACAATAGCGTCTTTGACGGGCACCTCAACCAATCGATTTGCGTCTTCAATATACCTCATGGTCGAATCGGGCGGCATCGCTGCGGTTGTCGGTGTCGGTGTGCTTGCACTCTTTGCATCGAATAGCCCTGCCACGTCGAGTGGACTGGACGTCGTTTGTCAATTGGTCGTATGGGTCCACCCGTCATTCCTTCTGTTGCTTGCACTGAGTTGCTTTGTTTCGGCAGGTATTGACGCCACTCTTGATCGTCGTCCAGGTTGGGAAAACTGGTCGATATCGATATAGTATTCCACAAGGTGATTCCTAGAGAACGTTACACACAACACAGGACGAAATCATATTCCGAGTGGGGATTCCTCGAGACTCATGCCAAGATCTGCCACTTCATATTACCCCGTCTACCTCGCTGAGCTCTGCTCACTGTGCTCGTGTTTGATGATGTTTTATGAACTACCCTTGTGGGCAGATTTTCCATATTTTCCATCTGGTTCCTTCGTCACGGTCCATACTGGAAGTCGTCCGTGACCCGGGTATCTGATGCACGGAGCGACTACAGCTATTTCTGCGCAGCGGTGGCCCGCGGTATGGATCATCACCGGAGTCTCTAGTGTGGTAGGTCCTCCCATGTATCGGGGGTCATCCCTGCTAAGCGCATCAAAAGTGGAAGATATGGTTGTCGGATCCAGGTTCTGCGTGCCTCGCGCGCTCCGAGTCGAGTGACAGTCCAGTTCGTTCGAAGTACCAAACTTTCTTTCCAGTGGCCGGAGATACGATAACTCGAATGCATCTGCATTAAAATAAGGTGACAAGTCGTACGCGATACGACGAGGGAGAACGTTATTAACACGAGAGAAAACAACCTCATTGATGAACAAGCGGTCACAGTACCTTGGAACCTTTCAGAGAGAAGGACGACCGCGATGGAATCGGACAGTGAGAGTTGGCGATTTCTCATCAGTGGGATAGGTCGGCATCCAAGGGTCTCGCTTCCCCTCGAGAAATGCGCTAACATGCTCTGGTAAGTTGGTGCGATCCTGTTTGGCGACATGGCCGCTGCGAGGAAAGCACGCGTGAACGAGACGGGAGCGAAACCCGGTTTTTGTTGATGCTTGCATGGCACATACTTTCAAACCCTGGGTAGGTCTTTTTAGTGAATGGTATCGTCTTGGGCTTCGATGACATGTCGTTTTCAGGTCATGGACTCTTGGGACCAGCCAGAGCATGTATGACGTCATGGTCCAGTCCGTATACAGCGCGGTGGGCCCGTTGAACGCCCTTGGGCTGACGGGCAGCTTCCAGAACGAGGGAAGTCTGGAAAACTAACTGGCAGGAATGTAAGGACCATCACATACTGCTCTCGTGCGTCGATCTCATCAACTTTCGGTTTCTTCACGTCTCAAGCGTCCTTTGGTTACAAGTACAGCCAGTTGCAATAGATCAAACAGAAATACGATCCGAGCAACTGTGCGTCTTGCGAAATGGTCTTTCTCTCTCAACTTGATCCTGTACGCTGACGATCGTTCTCGCGTGTAGTCTTTACTACTTTCAAGGTTCGTGCCGTGCTCGTAAAAGTGTCTAGAGCAGGGTGTCGCGTCTGCGATGGGCTCGGCAGTGTATTCGACAAGCCCGACACTCGGACCTCGTTTCGGATATCGTCCATGTAATAAACTCTGAGTATACCTTCCGCGTGACGCTCGTAATCAATGTTCCTACAGTCGCTTTTAACGTGCCCCATCGCGCCGCGCTCGAAAGCATGCAGGGGCCCGGGGGATTTCAAGTTGATTTGCGTCGTCATCGACCAAATCATGACCTGCGAGGAGTAGCACAGTGCGCGCTGGCACATGCACATGGCGATCTTGAGTATATCCCTTGAAGCGCATGCTGCCACGGGGAGGTTCTGCGTGCCGCGTGTGTTCAACCGACCCGTTCGCTCAAAACCCTCTCCAGTGACAAGTCGGCGTAGATAACAGTAGGCTCGCATGGTCTACCACCCGTTCGGATCGGTAATTTGACACTTCTTGAACCACCCTCGGGCTACAGCCTCGACCGTGTCTTTCCACTCGTTGAATCTGGCTCTCGCCTCTTGTCTCAACCGGCTGGGGGTAGAGCTGAATATGAACATTGGCGAATACTTGATGTCTATGCAGATAATATCAGTGTTCGCCTTTGTGCCGAGGTGGTACCAATCAACGGATGTGGAGGCGTCCAACGCGGAGTGTACAAGTGTCACAGCTGAATGCAAGCGGACTACTGCGTTAGTCACGGAGTGTATGTACATAGCTTAAGGAAGGGGTCGTACCAATACTGTATGTGTCTGAAGAACCGAATAAGATCGGACGATTTCGCATAACCCAAGGAAAAGTTATCTGTTGTGCGAAACCCCGAAGGTAACACTAGGAGAGAAGAGTAATTGGCGGGATATTCTGCACAGGACGTCCGGAGCGCCTAGTAAAAACTAGTCTGGGTCTGGACGATCGCGTGGCAACATCCTTCGACGAATTGAGTATACCCCGACTCGTGTCCGGTGATGATGAGCCGACCTCTACCAGGAAGCTGGACAATAGAACAAGCCTGAGGTTATTCATTCCAGGGCGCCGGCGGAAGTAAGTAGGCCAACCCAACCTGGCTCTCGACCGCACCGAGAAGAGGGCAAGGCGAAACACGGACCAAGACCGCCCCCGTTCTCTCGTCACAATATTCCTAACACTGCCGTTTGAACGTCCATTGAACAAGTGATCAGTAGGGCGCCGCCGCGGATCACAAGTTACGCGCTCGTTTTGCTCACCGGCATAGCGGCACTTTTGCTAGGCGTGAGCAACTCCAACGCCGTTGGCTACATAGTTCTGCAAGATGGGCGAAATGAAACATGCGGTCAGTAGAACTTTGATAGCTTACGGACCTTTACAATGGAAATACCCGATTGGCTGCTGTTCGCATGCCAGTGTCAGAGTTACTTAGATACTTGTAGCCATTTTCATACATCCAATCACAAGAATTACAGCAGTTTACAAAAGTGATGGCAAATGGTGCAGCGCCGGGTTCATGTACTGCGTCGCCTCGCTCAGCGCGGGCACCTCGATCGTCTGGCCGTTGTATGAGCTCGGCCTGGGATGGAGAAGGACGGGCGAGAGCCTTTCCAGAACGACTTGATCAAGCATGGCAGCGAATGGTACGGGTCCTCGACGTCCTGCATGAACCCGAGATCGTCCACGGTCATGTGCTCCCCGACCGTCGGTGCGGGGGGTATGGCGCTCCGCGGGCGGTGTGGGGAGGACGGCACCTGCGGGGAAGGCAGCCATGGATGCATGGGGGGTTTAGGGAGTAGGGTCGGGCGAGGAGATCCAGGTGACGTCTCTCATGATGCGGGGTGTCTGGTGCACCGAGCGGTTTCGGTGGGACGAGGGGCGGCGGTGCTGTGGATCGTCGAGGTCGCCGTCTCTGGACGTGCACGTCGCGTGGGGAGGATAGTCCATGAGAACTAGTCATCGCTTGTATATCGACTGCTACACTCTTACACCCATGTCGCACAACCTCCCCTCGGAGCCTCATCGACATCACTGTGCTAATACCACTTGCAGGTTCCCTCCATCACGTTACCTTTCCTGTTGGTTCAAATCTAAAAAACTACCCGAGGGTAACTAACCCGCTTTTGGATTCAGGGTTAACACATGTTAACCGACAATTCGTGAGTGATCTCGGAGAATAGTAAAGTGCCCCATTTGGTATAATACACAGCGCCATGTCATATATTGCTCACAAAGATCAGAGATAATCTGTGTGAATTCTACATATCTAGTAGTGGTACAAAGATTAGCACAACCATTGAACAACTATGTGTACTGATCTGCATATGCCTGACCCATTGCACACACATCGTGAATCACATTGTTCAAACAAGATACCTTGATATCATCACCTCCTCCCTGAATCTCCAAGATGCACTCCAAAGCTTGATTGTAAACCGGTGCGTATTCAGCCATTTCGAACAGGGTCTCTGGACCTTTCTTCAGATTATCAAGTGCCCAGCGTAGTATTGCAACGGAGAACACTATTAACTTGTCAAAGTCCACATCTGGAGAATGGATTAGCCTGTGGAGTTTACCCACTGGCGGCCACATGGCCTCGATGAGGAGCGTGGTCAGTGCAGGGTGGTTAAATACACCCATGACAATGTCATTGGTTTCGGACTGAGGGGGGCCACATCAGCGTATCGTGATCTTCGAGTGAGAACCAGTGAAACTTACTATTGTGGTATCAGTGTCCACAAAATTCCAGTTGGCCACCAGTTCCACCACACGAGTCTCCCAAACGGCACCGATGCTGTTGTGGAATCCAAGAGGAACCCAGAGTGAATAGGTGTCCTTCACAATAAACCTTGCTGCCTCTTTGAACCTTTGTGTGACTTCACTGAGCAGCTGTTTTGCAAACGCCTTGAAAGTTTTCTGTTCTGAAGAGCTTGAAAGCCATTGGTTTGCTATCGATGACTTGAATATTGCAAAACCGAAATAATATACCACTTACCTCTATCTCCCAAACACTGTGTGGCTACTCGTCTGGCAACTTCTTCAATAAAACCATTGTCATCATCAGACAATCGCATTGGGTGACCTTTCAGGAAGTACAACAACAATTCGTGTTGTGCTTCCTGTCGTAGGTGTTTGGTGGAAGAGGCGCCGGCGGGAGTGGGAACAGGGGGGGCAGAGGGGGCAGAGGCAGAGGGGACAGCGGGGGCGGAAGCACAAGGGGGTGGAACAGGAACAGGGAGACAGACACGAGACGGCTTGCGTACGGGCTTTTGTGTGTTCGGTTTTGCCTGAAAACAAGTTAAGTTCGAGTATCTCGAATAAAAAGTGGATATGTACGTGAATTACTTCAAAAGGGCGCCCTTGCTTGGCTTCACCAGGGCGAGTTAATGCACGTGCAGTTGCAATGCGGTCATTCACATAGCTATTAGTTGAAGTTTCTCCTGGCGGAGGGGGAACTGGGGGGGACTGGGGGGTGATGGGCTCTGAAGTGGGAAATGGCAGTAGCAGGGGACGCATTGGCCCGAGCTGTGCTATAGCTTGCTCATAGTCATAAGACTGTATGCTAGGGAAGAGTTTGAATCCTTGACATGTTCCACCAATCAAGTCCTGATTACCGCTCGATCCCTAGAAATACTCCGATCCTTCAAGCATCCCTCCATAGTGTGGGTAGACCCTGATCGGATCCCAATGAGTACTAGATCCCTGCATTCCACTATACAATCCAAGCTCACTCATGTCAGAAGGGTACTGCCCCAGAAGATCGTGTGTGCTTTGTGCCATGCCACTAGTCTGCACGCGCCGTGTTGTGGTTGGATACGGCTGAGATTGGTGGCGATATTTGGCCAGTAATCGAGGTTGTTCAGATGGGACTCCTAGTTGGGTATCAATGGGTCCTCCAGAGACATTCCGTCCATGTGATGCACTGTATTCCTTGGAAATTTCAGTGGCTCATTGATAAGTCGGCAAATAGTGGGCTCACCGGGCCTCTGAAAGCCCTGTTCCTGCCATGGGCACGACGAGTGTGGTGGCTGCGATTCCTCATGGAGGAATGAGTTAGAAGATAACATAAATGTGCTTATCTGGATGATGATCAAATATAGAATGATGGCGGGATCAATTGTACATCAATAACGAACAACATCTATGAACAAATTCACAACTAAGAGGACAGATTGTATATTTATGTACATATGTACAGATGACTGAAATGAGGGGTGAGTCTACGTGTGGGACGAGGACAAATAATGATTTTCTTACCTGGCTATTGGTTCTCCTCACTTTGATCGACACCAAATGATGACTCATTGCCTCCTCTGACAACTGGGCGCTCGCCAACATGGGTTCGGACTTCTTCCTCAATTTGAGTGAGTTGAGCGTCCGATGTAGTGAATGCAAGGATTTCTTCGTTGTAAACTTCGTGATTGAATTGCATCATGCTCTCCACATCATCATCATCCCAACTGTCCAAGTCCTTTGGTTCAACAATACTGTCGTCCGTAAGAGCTGACTCATACTCCTCGCGATCATCGTGATGTATGATTTCCAAGAGCTTGGAGTAGTGCTCAACTTCTTTGAGCTCCTAGGCAGACACCATTGCTCGATGATGTCTGGTCTCATGGCCTGCATGCTTCAGTAATGTGGCTTGTTGCAGCGCAGCATCAGAAAAGCGCCAAATGCCACAGGCGAAGAGGTCGTGTCCCTACAAAACACATCAGTCTGGATGCTAGTATGGCGGGAAGAGGCGGAGCTTACCCTCAAAGCATCCTTGTGAGTGATATTAGAGCCAGTGCCACCCCTTAAGGATCTTGAGGTAAATCGGAGTTCTAGAGCTTCTGAGAGCTTGGGCCTGCTAGTGTGATAAGGAGAGTATCTGACTTGCCCGCTAGAACCCAGCTGAAAAATTCAACACTTGGCCCTAAGTGAAGTACTGCTGCTATCTGTGGAATCACTGGAACTTGGAGTCAGGCTGCAGCGTCAGACTACTAGTAGTGTCTGGTGAGAGCAAAGCAGCGGCAGAGTTGGAAAGACTTAGAAAAAATGAGTGATTGAAAGGTTGAGATTCTCACTGCCAGTGGCAGGTATGGAGGACTCAGAAGACCATTGATCTGTTCACATTTTTGAAGTGCCAGGAAGTTCCGGACAGTTAGTATCAGTTCTGGGTGTAAGTTTAGCTGCTCACCAGCCTACCACAGGTTCTCATGTCCAAACCCCACCTGCCATGCTGTTTTCTTGACCCATGATGCATTGGCGCAACATCTTTCATCCAACAACTCATGCTTGCCTTCCAATTTTTGGGATCCATCAATGAGTGGTGCCACTCATCCTTCGTTTGGGCCATCTTCAAGTGACACACTGAAGACTGCTGCATATCATCCGTACTCAGGATATACCTATGGCGATGGCGAAAACACCTTCCAGAAAATGAACAACGCTCCCTATAAACAAGAAAGAGATATCAATCTATTCTATCCGTTTCAATCACAAGCAGAATGGTCTTTGGTGAAATTCCTGGCAGAAAACTTGACCCAAGCTCAAATCAATTGATTTCTCGCACTCCCTTGGGTATGCTTTTTTTGGTTGGCATGATGAAACATTTTTAATCGAATCTGCCAGTTCAAAATGAACGCAAAGCCATCCTTCAGCTCCACCAATGAACTGCTGGCATGGATAGCCACCCTACCGGCTGGACCTAAGTGGATGAGCACGGTCTTGGAAGTTGAAGGCTATAAAACAACAGATCCGATCTCTTTCATCTGGTGTGACGGCCTTGAAGTTGTGAAGTCAATCTTTGGCGATCCTATCTTTGGTGCTCATACCATGTCATTCGACACGATTCACATTAAAACCCCATGTGGACGGGAGCATGATGGATGGTTATCAGCATGCGAAGCACATCGTATTCAGGCAAGTCCACTCTGAGCATCCTACAGATCAAACTAACAGCAACTTCATCTTTAGGACTTGCTGCCCCTGTTACGATTGCTTCTTTTTCTCTTCTTCCCCTTGACTTACTCTTTCTTTGACTTCCCTACGCTGTTTCCCTTTACTACTGGAAGGGGCACTCATCGCTTTTGTTCTCCTATCACTTCGGACTTCTATCTCCACCGATTGGTTCTCTTGCGCCGATTACGTAGTTCCCTTTACTCATCGTTTCCATCGCCTTCTCCATTGTTCTATGATGACGCGTCCCGCTGATTAGGGCAGGCGTTACTTGGTCCATGTGCACTTTTCCTTTTCTATATAAACCATCGTACTTCTTGTATCGTATCTCTAACTTTGACCTACTCAATACTTCCTCGAATATACCAAGGCCTTCGCTCCTCATCTTGGATCTCTCTTAGTCTTCGTTGTACTACTGAGTCGATGCTCCTCTGAAACCTTCGAACCTCCAGCGTCCATCTTGACGCTTGAACCCCTAAAGGACGACCCTTAGGGCGATCTCACGATCAATCGAGTCTACGCTCGTACCTACCCGGTCCAAGTGTAACAGCCCCAGGGATCAACAATTGTTCCTATCCTTGCTGCATCCGATAAGACCCCCATCACGAGAATGACAGGGGGACTTGAAATGCATCCTCTCTTCATCAGCATTGGCAATATTGCAAGTGATGTACGCATGGCTGCCACCTCACATGCATGGTGATGCATGGTGTTCATGCCCATACCAAAATTCGAGGTCCATCCTGACTTTCAAACAATCCTACAATCTTGTTTGTGGCACAAATGTGTTGACATGGTCACCATCAACCTAAAGGAAGCAGCAAACCGAGGGACGTGGATGACCAATCCACATGGGAATATTTGTCGCTGTTTCATGCCACTAGCTGCATGGACGGCTGACCTCCCTGAACAATTATTGATCGCATGCGTTTCAAAAAATGCATCCCTGGTTACAGAGGCATCTCACAAAGATTTTGGCAGCACTCATTGTCATCCCCCTCGCACTGGCGAGCTCACGCTTACGCGTATTCACAATGTCGCCAAGCAGGTTGACCCATGGCATTTAGACCGTTTTCAGAAGTTGGCAAAAACTCTTCTGCTCAATGGAGTCCACCTGCCATTCTGGAGAGACTGGATGAATGCAGAGCCATCTATTTTTCTTGTCCCCGAAATCCTTCACGCTTGTCACAAGTTCTTTTTCGACCACGTCCTCAAGTGGTGTAAATTTGTAGCTGGAAGTGAACTCGACAAGCGATTCAAGGTTCACCATAAACGCATCTCTGTTAGGCACTTCGCCAACGGAGTATACCATGTTAAACAGATGACAGGATGAGAACATCGTGACATCCAGCACACCCTTGTCGCCATACTGGCTGGTCTCGTTCCCCCACACTTCCTCCAAGCAGTTCATGCGCTGATTGACTTCATCTATCAATCCCAGAGCCCTGTCCACACAGATTCATCCATATCGAGGATGGAGGCGTCACTCCAGGAGTTCCATGCGCACAAAGATGCAATCCTCAAGGTGGAGGCGAGGAGGACCTTGACAGGCACAAAAGAGGACTTTTGCATCCCGAAGATGGAGCTCTTTCATAGCTTCGCCAATGCCATTAGGAACAACGGGGGGCTCATACAGTACACCACTGACGTTAGCAAACACCTCCTCATAACGCATTGCAAGAATACATTCACACGTACCAGCAAAAACAAAGATTTCACTGAGCAAGTCATACGGATTCTCGATCGTGAGGAAGCCATGCGTTGTTTCGACGTCTACACATTGCTGCATTCCAGCAGCGTGGCACTCGTCAATACGATCAACGATGAAGAACATGAGGTCGTTATGGAAAACCCAGCGCTAGCTTGGATATCTCGGGTTCTACCAGAAGCGCAATGGCAGGTTGGAGGTCCACGTCCACACCGCAATTATTTCACTACTGGAAGTAGCTTGCCCTTGGATGACGCACAGACTGCTCTTCATGTTACAAATCGTCCAGATCAGATCATGTGCTCGCTGGAAGCTGTTGGCACTCACTATCACCTCCCCGATCTCAAGCTCCGCTATCAGAATTTCCTCGATTCTCATACCCAAGACCCCCGGATCCTATGTGCTTTTGATTGTTTTGCTATCTGGGAAAAATTCCGCGTACAGCTAATTTCTACATTTCACCCCTCCCTTATTTTACCGAGCCAGGTGGTCCAGGCGAAGCCGCCTGCAGAGGACTTTCCCTTGGTATTGAATATGTAAGTACTCAGTGGTTGGGAAACCAGCTGAGCTTACCTATTGAATATGTAAGTACTGTAGGTATGTCAGTACTACAATAATAGGTAGCTATAATAAGGTACTCACCTCAGTGG
>JBBPRK010000360.1:0-25061 GCA_038093075.1 Boletus patriciae | reverse complement strand
CCCCAGTGCGAAATCGGCAAACGCTCTGTACGTGCGCGTTGACCATGCGTGACGGGGATACAAGGGGAAGAACACACCTCTCGGGCGACACCTCCTTGAACTCTGCGCGGTTTTCGGGGTTGACCTGCGCCCGCAGCGAAGCGGTGAGAACAAACTGTCCGACAGAGCTCGAGAATCTACACTCCCAGTGAGCCAGAGAACGCAACCGACGACGGCGACGTACCCTGCTAGAAAGGCATTGAAAGGAAAGTTGGTGACGAGAACGCAGTATACGAATTGGAACACGCCCGAAAGCACGATAAACGTCAGGAATGCGTCTATGAACTTGAGGCGGTCTGACGTCTTTTGCGTGTACGACTTGCACAGCGCGGACAGCGTGTGCGAGACGGTCGTCTGCGAGGATGGTTTTGAGCCAGCCATTGTGTGTATGGGTGTGACGTGGTGGTAAAGACCGAAAATGGAATAGACGGACTTGTCGACACTCTTTCTTCATGAACGCCGCTCGAGTCCGTCTCGCATCCCCGTCTGCCCTGGCAGCCCCCAAAAAAACGTGTCGAACGCCTTGGGCAGCTCGGCGGCATGTACACACGCGCAGAGAGCTCCCATACAAGATTGACAATGGCCTCGGAGCCTTCATGTCTCCCCGAACTCTCCAAATGGTCGCAGTCGAGTACCAACAAGGGCTGCTCGACCGTCTCAACGAAGAATGTCGCGGTAAGCACCCGTCCCGCACTCGGAACGACATGGGCTAACATGCGCACGCCAGACGTCGAGGACAAACGCAAGACAGTCGCACAGCTCGTTCTCGACACCGCTCGATCGCAAGACAGGGCCACCACGTTCAAATACGCCAGCCATGCCCTCAACAACAGCTTCTTCCTCAACTGCTTGGTAGGCCCCACTCACTCCCCGCCATCGTGTCCCCCTTGACCGTTTCATGTCATCTCCTAGCGACCCCCATCGGAGGACACGGGCGAAAAGCGCATCGACGCAAGCTACTTTGGCACCGCCATTCAGAAGCAATTCGGTGGCTTCGACTCGTTGCGCTCCCTGTTCTCAGCCGCCGTCAGTGGCATGGCAGGCTCGGGATACGTCTGGTTCGTCACGGACGCGAAGCGGAACCTCGCGTTCGTGCCTACGTTTGCATCCGGCACCCTTCTCATCCGTTCGGGTGCTGGTACGGTCGACCCCATCACCGCACCCGTGCTCGGAGAGCGTGACCCGTCGACGCCCCCAGCGCAGAGTCCCGCGGATTCGACTCGGGTACCGTTCTCGACGTCTTCACCCCTTTCGGGCACGTCCCACGTCCCACCACAGCTAGACCCCTCGTCTCCGGCACGGACGTTCCATACGTGTGTGGTGTCCCGCGACGACTACAAGACGCGCGCACGCTCCCTCTACGACCCCACTGCTACGTCGCTCTCGCCTCACGGCCCACAAGATTCGCGCGACCTCACCACTCTTGGGGAGTACATCTATCCCCTGTTTTGCATCAGCGTACATGAACACTGTTGGCTTCTTGATCACGGGATTTGGGGCAAGGAAAAGTATCTCAAAGAGTTTTGGACGGTCGTAGACTGGAGTCAAGTTGTCAAAAGATTCGAGACCTTTACCACAACGGCGATCTGAGTGGTGATTAGAGTTGCAGGGGTTGACTTGTTTACGGCTGGCACCATAATTCACTGCTCATTTACAGTACATCTACCGTTTTCATTGCCAATGCTGCGGGCAGATTAGGAAACCTGCCATCTACCACGAACGTGAACCAGATCCATACGCCCAATATCAGCCTGAGTAGGACAGCAACCGAGGGCGAACGACGTGCTACCACCTCCACTCGATAGAACCACGACCCACTGTCCGCACGCCCTTGTACATCTTGTACGTCTCACCCGAAAGGCGAACTTGATCGACCTTGAGAGACGAGAAACCGTACGAAGGGATTTCAAAGTAGATCTGAAATGCGTGTGCCGGACGTGGAATTTTCGTCCTGAAAGAAAAAGACATGAAAGGCTCCTCAAGCGACGACAACGGAACAAACGCACTTGGAGGTCCAAGAACCACGAAGCACCCAACTACCAGACGAGTGCATATTTGGAATTTCCCAGCAGAGTATCTTTGAAAATCGAGGGATCGGAACGTGCGTCCGGATCGCGAAACGGAAACATACGCACCAGTCGTCGTGGGTCAAACGTCCACGAACCTTCGATACCCCCGACGGAGCCGACGCCTGATCCGGCGCTCGAGATGGTACATTGTGCCCCCGTCGCGCCTTCGCCGAGGTAAAACTCTATTCGAACATTTTCCATGATCTTCATCGTCCTCGAGCTGAAAGTGACCGTGAAATTGCCTAGGGGGGGCGACTGAATGAAGTTGCTCTGCAAGAACGACGACACAAGCGCACCTCCAAACTCCCCCACGGTGATGCTTGGTTTAAGAGCGAGTGGTATTGGCACGTTTCCAGCCAGCGCACCATGCGGTAATGCATACTGATATTCCGCAAGCACGAATTTGCCATCAGGAGGGACAAACGACAGCGTCTTTTCGCGCATCCATCGTTGGAGCCTTGAACGCGCTTGTCAAGACGATCGTACGGACCACATAACCGACAACACTCGCCTGACGCAGGAATGAAAGGCACACTCCGTCATGACGTTCGGATTCGAAAAGGTCAGGAGCAAGTCCGGCATGCCTGTCATTGTCCTGGGTTTCCAACGCTGCCAATGGAGAAACTTGCGTGCTTACCGGTCAACTTGGCATTGGTTTCAATCTTGCCATACACGTTGCTCGTGAGCGTAGCCCCATTACTGACGAATATCGGATCATCTCCGATCCGTCGATCGACCATCATGACAGCGACTTACCGTCCGACGATGGCTCGCATTTCCTCGGTGACGTCGAATAGGATTTCGTTGTGATTGTGTCGAACGCCGAGTTTTCGCCATGGTATGGGAGATGCAAAGGCGCCAGATGGGGCATTGGATGTAACGGAGCCTGAAAGGCAGAGATCAGCGATTATTGAACTGTGGGAGACCTTTTCCGCACACCTCCAGGACGGTTTGGGCCAGACGACGCGGCTGTTGGGAGCGACGCCAAAAGTTTCGAGAGGAGGGAAGGAGGGAGAACGATATCACGTAGTGCATTTGGAGATGTCGTGAGAGGGTATCCAGACGAATCCAGCGTTTCTTCGAGGAGCTATTCGAGTCAGACCACAAGGGACGATAGCGAACGGACCGGGTCATACCTGATATACGACATCGAAATTGTCTTTGAGGGTGGCCGCACTCACCGTGCCGAAATAATCTTGGAGGATATCGCTAAATGCTTGCAGGAATGCGAATGCAATCAAAGGGTCGGCTACAATGCAGAGGACTCTGAGATGAGGAGAGATGGTCATGCTGTAGGACCCTCACCATCGCCAGAGACGCTTGCAATTAAGCGCAGCTCTCCCATTTCGACATGGCAACATGCACTTCCACCCGAAAAGTCACCGATCCCCGGGGGCACGTAAACGACAGGATCTACACTGTCAGTACGAGAAGCTTTGGAGAGTTCGTTGTTTAACGCGTCGATGTGGAGCAATGGGTATGCTGGGGGAAAGGACGTGTACCCAGACTGGATGACGGGTTGTCTGCATGGCTTTGAGTGACCCGAGGAGAGTTGTACTTCCCCAAGACACGTACCCTGACACGTCGAGAATGATCAGGCCGTCGATGGCCATGGTTTCTAATATCAGGAGGACAGCAGGCTATGTAATGGATGCTGAGCGCTGAGCTCTCAGGATGACGATTGGTTGAGTGGTGCATCAACTTGACATGCAATAGTAATACCCGACAGATCTAAAACCTTAACGACATTTATGGCTCTCGGTAATCGTTCGTCATTAAACTGACATTCCGACTGGTAGCAACCTCGACAGCAAGATATTGGTCCCACACAGGTCACTCTAGACATACTTCCCAAAGAAAGGTATCAACGACTGAGCGAGGGTATAGCTGAAGACCAGCTTCGGGCCAACGACAAGAATCTGTTATACGAAAAACGTAGCGGGTCAGTCAGATACCGCCGCACGCGACCCAACATACCTTTGGTGTCAAACCCTTGAAGAATGCCGATATGCCCTCGTTGCGAACGAGGTCCTTTACGACCGTCCACCCAGGCACTTTTTGCTCAAAGTTGGCATTTTGGATGCGCGTCTTGACAGTATCGAGCGGCGCGGCGACCGTGATGGAGGCGACGGCACCCGCGACCGAGGCGACAAAGTTTTGGGACCATGTAGCCTGTGAATAATCTGTCACGCCAAGCACGTACTCTTTCGTGAAAGCCGATCCACCGAAGAGCTAGAGCGCAAAAAGTAAGTGGTGAGCTGAGCAAAGCAAAGGCGATGATGAAGGGACATACTGCGAACGAGCCGGGAGCATTGCGGGCCATTGTCCAGCCCCAGCCACGGTAAAGGGTGGTACCCTCCTCCAAGAATATCCGGAGGACACCACGTCCGCGGAATGCTTCCGGATTTACTTGGCGTTTGATTTTGAGTGCATCAAGTGGGAGGAGGACCTGTGTATCGAATGAAATAACAGGGTGAGTACGTACACAACCTCACCAAAGTTGCAAGACATACCACTTCGCCTATTCCTGTCAAGCTGTTTCACAGGACGTCATACCTTTGGGAAAGAAAAACGCGAACTGACACGACAACATACCTTCCAGCGGTGGCCTGCATCATCATCTTTCCAATCCGCTCGCCAAACATACTCGTAAAATGATCCTTGTAATTCCGCGAGATGATGTCGTTAAACCATGGTTGCCCACCAAACTTGTATATCCGTTGGGAGACCTTGTATCCTGCTGCATATCCAAGGCCAGGGAAGAGGGATAAAAATTTACGACCGGCAGTGGCAGTGGCGTAGTCACGGAAGATGATACTGTTGAGTGCGGAGAACGAGACCTAGGAGGAGGATCAGCTGAGGAATGGATGGCAGGGACGACTTGAGCATCACCTTTGCCTTGTTGCTCATAAGCCGCTTCGCAACTGTGTCCACCGGGTGGAATACCAAAAGCTCGGCAACACCTACATGCAAATGCCCCTCGGTCAGTAATTGCTGCACGTCCATTCGGTGACTGAATGTGACTCACCGGATGCACCTGAACCAAGGACACGCGCCGTGCCCGAGTCTTTTCCCTTTCCAGAATACGAAGGAGACATTATTCACTCGGACAACAAAGGAGGTAGAGAACGAAAGGAAAGGGAGGCGTGCTTTTCAATTTTGAGCTCAAAAAAGTACAGGATGGACTCGCAATACAGGAGTTATGTAACTGTGCCTCACACATTTGGAAGATGATGATAACGGAAACCGGCGACCACAGACACCGGGTTTTTGTACGCCAAGGGCTATGGAAAGAGCCGCTTTTGCACTGATGAAGGAGTGATATGATGAACATGTTGTTTACACGGATCCTTAATTCTTTGAGAGACCTAGTCTGTCCTGTCAATGGTGACCAGGAGGCGCCGTCGGTCGATGGATGCGAGAGACCAAGAATCCGAAAACCCGACAAGCATCCGATATTCCGTGACTGAATATTCGGGAAAAACTTTAATTCTTAGACCGACAGTTGGTGGTAATCTAAAACTACCAACTTGAAGGTAAACAAGTGTAAGGAGATCGATATACCCGAATACACGGACACGCGGTAATTCCGAGCACTGATTGCCTGAACCATAACTGCAACCGACTGTCACACGATGCACCGGATCAGTATGGGGACGACCTGCACCGTACGATGAACTTTACAGGGCTGGGGGACGGGCCACGAGAGCGTGGAGTGCCGGTGAGGTTCCGATCTGATTCTGAATAGGACGCTCGTCGTTGCCTGCGGTGGTGGACAGTGGACACGCCTGCCAGTGTGCTGCCAGTGTGGGGAATAAAGTCATGACGTCGATTACCTAAAACAGCCAACTGGCTAGTATATCTAAGCCCCGAGTCGCCCCGCATAGCGCTACACTACTCTCTCTCTCCCAACTTCACGACCCCATGGCGCCCACATCTGCACTGTATTCACACTCTCAACAGGAGGTGCTGGACACCATTCGTGTACAGTTCACTTTATCGGAGGACACCCTCCTGAGCATCACGAAAACCTTCCTACGCGAAGCCGCCGAGGGACTCGCTAGCTATGGTCAATCCATGGCGATGATGTATGTGCTCATCGTCGCTGCCGATCAAACTCGCATTAACGGCCCTCAGTCCGACGTTCGTCAAGTCAGTCCCAGATGGTTCCGAGACTGGGTATGTCTCATTTATCTCCCCGGCGCTCTCATACTCATGCAGCTCAACAGCACTTTCCTGGCCCTTGATCTGGGCGGCACTAATATGTACGTCGATGCCCAAACTTTTTATCAGTCCTGCTGCATGAAAAATACAGGCGCGTGTGCGAGGTGACCTTGCATGGCAATAAGACGTTCTCGGTCCGCCAGCAGAAATACAAGGTCTCGGAGGCATTAAAGACGGGAGAGGTCACCACACTTTTTGGTACGCACATCTGACGTTTTCTACCGCAACCTGTGACGAGTCGCTTCTAGATTATCTCGCCGACTCCGTCGATACTTTCCTCACAGACTCCGGTTCACCCTCCAGTGCCATCCCACCGTCACTCGCTCCTAACGGATTCCACGACGCCATCCTTGGAGACGGTTCTGATTCATACATTCCTCTCGCACTCACATTCTCCTTCCCCGTAGAACAAACTGCTCTCGATTCTGGCACGCTCTTGACTTGGACAAAGGGTTTCTCAGCCAAAAATGCCATAGGAAAGGACGTTGTAAAGCTCCTTCAGGATGCGTTTGACAGCAAACATATTCATGTCAGATGTGTCGCGCTCGTGAACGATGTCAGTATCCGCATATTCAGCTTTCCCTGATTCAGAATTCTCCGTTCCGTCATAATTCGTGCTTCACATGATGGTCCCGACTGAGATAACCGTGTTTGCAGACTGTCGGTGCCCTTCTTTCACGAGCGTACACGTCTGGCGGGTGCATCCTCGGCGCTATTTTTGGTACCGGGACGAACGGCGCGTACGTGGAGGAGGTAGCCAATGTCACAAAGCTGGGAAATGCGCCAGCGGCCGCAGAGGGTGGTTATATGATCGTCAACACTGAATGGGGAGCTTTCAATAATACGGTTCGTCCATTCCTACTATTATATAGGATTGTCCATGTCATAATCTGTTCAATACTAGCGGTCCGCCCTCCCGACGACACCATATGATAACAAGCTTGATCGTGAATCTATCAACCCTCGCTTCCAAGCATTCGAGAAATTCATTTCGGGAATGTATCTCGGAGAAGTTGCCCGAAACATCATTCTTAGCCTTATAGATGCTTCACCAAAACCGCTACTCTTTGGAGGACAAAGCACAGCCACCCTGAATAAACAATGGGGGCTTGATACGGCGGTGCTGAGTGAGATTGAAGAAGCGTGGCAGGGAATTGGGCGATTTGCTTCTGATCAGACTGGCACTTCTGACGAGGAGAAATTGAACCACGTACGGGGTGTTATCGTGCTACGCCTCGGTTTCGCCGATGCCTCCCCGGTCTCGCTAGCGGATGCAGACGTTGTCCGGCAAATCTGCGCGATCGTGGTCACACGGGCAGCACGTTTGAGCGCTTGCGCCGTAGCTGCGATCTTGGTGCAGACCGGCCGTGCCCGTTGTGCCGGGAGCGACGCACAGGCCCCATTGCGGGATGAGGGAAAGAGAATTGGCGTCGGCGTAGATGGAAGGTTCGTTCCGCTTTGCCGCGCTTGAATGGTTGACCGATCGCTTGTCCCTTCTACAATCTAGCTTGGTCGAGTTCTATCCTCGTTTCGAGACTACAATGCGGGAAACATTGCGCGCACTGGTCGGCTCGGAGGTCGAGCGCCGTGTAGACATCGGTCTGGCAAAAGATGGTAGCGGCGCTGGAGGTAAGCTCGTACGCTCAAATTGTGGGTGCCACTCTGATGATCGTTCCCCCAAGCCGCATTGTGTGCGCTGGTTGCGCACAAGCAGAAGGTGGCCAAGGTACAGGGCGCATACAATCACGACAGTGTGACGGGACAACCCCAGATCCGGTCCGTAGAGAACCGCGCCTACCTCACCTCGTTGTCATGATGTCATGCGACGGAATCAAAGAACAAGAAACGTGTTGTACATATGTATGTACGTACTTATTAGCATCCCCCGTGTATTTCCTCGGATTGTATTAGACTCCATGGGGCTTGTTGAACGGATGTAGTATTCGGATACTTTCGTCGTCAGCCACTGGCACGCCGAGGAATCGGGGTACGTGGCCTCGACGTGTGTCGCTTGCCACGCTGTTTCATCGTGGCACCCGTCGGGACGTCATCGTCATCATCGTTTACTTCATTTCGCGGACGACAAACCTACGTCACATGAGCGACGAAAAGTTACTCGGATGTAGATGTATGAAAATTATACTGCTGATCGTATCGTACATAGCGTACACGTCTTTTTATGTGTCAAACTTCGTGTGGGATCCAAGAGCATGCGAACACATAGCATGGCAGCGGAGAAAGCGAAAGATGAACATACATGGTCTCACGCGAGCGTCGTCCTCTGCACCATCTATATATGCGGGCGAGAGCGGGAACAAGTCGTGCTGGCAGCGTTTCAACGCTGCATGCGCAAGTAACAATACAACGGTATGGCGGAGGCGATCGTGCGTGATGGCGATCAAGGACAAAATTACAGGCGAGAGTGAAGCCAGCACGAAGGTAGCATTTTTCGCGTATAGACATCTCAGCTGGTGAGTGTAATATAGCATTCCTAGGTGGATCAGTTAAAATCAACGCCTTGTTTATGCAAGCGACTCACCGACAGTGATGCATGCGACAAGCATGAAGCAACTCAACGATGAATTGCTATGAGTGACTCAGTACCCGTAAGACGCTCGCGTG
The DNA here is from genome assembly GCA_038093075.1 of Boletus patriciae. Taxonomy (NCBI): domain Eukaryota; kingdom Fungi; phylum Basidiomycota; class Agaricomycetes; order Boletales; family Boletaceae; genus Boletus; species Boletus patriciae. The sequence continues at coordinate 16,107 of JBBPRK010000360.1, read as the reverse complement.
GTGGTGGCGCCGCCAGCACCTCCGCCCTTGGAAGCCATATTCATGCTCATGCTGACAGGCTGTCCATTGGACACAACCCCATTCATTCCGTTTGATGGTACGACGCCAGGACCCACCGTTGGCCCACCTGGCCCAATAACAGAGTTGCCAACGAGTGCTGAGAGTCGAGAAATTTCCTCTCGCGAAGACACAAGCGCGGACGCGAGCCGCTCGTTTTCTGTGGTGAGATATTCGACTTTGGTCTGGAGGGAAGCTAGCCATGCTTTCTTCCGTTGGCGACATTTTAGTGCAGCTGGATAGACTCATCAGAACGTTATACAATGAGCAGATGTATGAAAATTCGGACCTTGTCTGTTGCGTTCCAAAAAGTTTCTACGTTTCTCCTCCTCGGTCTCGGGCTTTCCCCGTTTGGTCTTGGCACCGCCGGTCTGCTGGTGCTGATGTTGGTGGACTGTGTCCTCATCCTCATCCTCCTCTTCTTCCTCTTCTTCCTCTTCCTCTCCCGAGTCCCGACCCCTACCGGTGCTGACGCTATTCACGGTGTTCGCCCGTGCACGTTTGGTCTGAGCTGTCGGGGGCGCTGCGGCCCGTGCGGCGGGGGGAGGGCTGCCTGTGTCGTAAGACTTGCGTTTTGTCCCTCTGCGGCCATTCACAGGCACAGCTGCTGCGCCGTTGGCACGTGCCTGCGCTTCCTCACGTTTCGTGAGTTCCTGGTGGGCTTGTGATAGCAAATACAAGCCATTTGCGGCAGTGCTTGCTGCATTGTTGGCGCTGATGTAAGCCGCGTCATTATCTTGATTTGCTGTAACTGAGGTGGAGAGATGAGAGCTCGTGGCAGGGGCATGTGATGCGGCAGTGTACTGGTTGGAGGAGTTGCCAAGTACGCCGTGTATCGCCGAGAGTGTGTTTGGGGTGATGGTGGCGTTTCCAGCGCCAGAGCCGCCGTTGTTCATGAGGGCAAGGAACGCGGCAGTATTCGGGGAGGGAGGAGGGAAAGACACTGGCCCGCCGACGAGGGGGGTCAGGCCAGTGCCTGGAGTGAGACCTGTGCGGGGAGTTAGACCGGTTCGGGGGGTCAGACCGGTACGGAACGAGGCGGGGTCAAAAGGCAGATGGGGGACAACGTCGGAGCCCTGCTGGGGGCCGGCGAGCATGGCGGGGGAGAGCGGGCCGGCGCGGAGAGAGTTGGCGAGTGACGTGGAAAATTGCCAGTTATAGCTTTGATCAGAGGGGGAGGCAATTGAAGCGAGCGGGGGAAGGACGGTGCGTGGGGACGAGCGGCCGGCATCGTTCTTGTGAGAGATGGAAGATGCCGAGGGGGGTCTGTCGGGCTGGGAAGCACGGGAAGAGTGGTTGGAGGCGGGGCTGGCCGAGTCTCGGCGGGATGCAGAAGTGTGCCGAATATGCGAGGGGCGGGAGAAGGACTGCTCGAACGGGTTGGGCTCCAAATCAAAGTCAGAGCGGGTCTGCCGGGACTGCCGGTGTTGCTGGTGCTCGGCCGAGGGGGACTCGCCGTTCTTTGTTGGAGTGGAGGGCATGATGACGAATGGGAGTGGTATGACGACAGTCGAGGGAGAGTGACGCACACTCCACAGCCTGCTGTCGGACACACATTCAGTTCAGCTCGGACTCGCGCGGATCGCAGATACTTGCGTTTCAGTCAATCTCGAATTTCGTGGGCACTGCTAATATCGTGCTCGTCTTCGCTGGCCCGTGCGCAATCGCAAGTTTTCCGAGTAGAGGGTTGCGAGAAGGAATGACGACGTCTGACGTAGTCGTGTTATATTCGACTTCAGGCGGAGTTCAAATGGCGACAGCATGTCTTCTTTTTCCTATCGCAGATCCGATATTGATCTGATCCACGTCATACCCCTCCGTCCCTTCCACGCTCCTTATTCCCCCGCATATCCCCACTACTGCTCCCCGTCCTCCTCCCACACGCGCACTACGATACCCCACTACACCGGCCCACATGCATACATACATAATTCATCTGTGATCCGCTCCATCGACCCTAGCTCGACACCACGCCTCGCGACCACCCCATTGCCAGCTAACCTAATAAGGATACGTGGGCATACCCTCCTCTTGCCCAGTAACGCCCTCCCGCTTCGCACGCTCGTCCAGGTATCTCAGCAAAATGTCCCGATACATCTTGCGCCCTTTATAAATCGCGACGTCATCTGGCCAGCTTCGTATCGCGCTTGCCAGTCGCCCTGCCACACCTCGTTCCCGTGCAAGCTCCTCCACCTTGAACAGATACGTACGTATCCCGAAAATAATTGCCCCTGTCCGTGGGAGTCGCCGCAACGTCTGTCGCTCGCTACGCACGCGAAGTGTAGCCGGTTCAAGGTACGAGGCTGCCTCGGCGCTGTGTGCGTGCCCATGAACAAAATCATCCTCGGGTCCGTTTGTCGATTCTGACCACCCCAACTCCTCCGGATCAGCGTCAGGTGCCGTCTCCTCTCCAGTGTCCGCACTTGGTTCCGCCTGCGCAGTTTTGCCGGGCTTGACAACCTGTATAAAGTAATTATTCCGTATCACCGGCTTATCTAAGGGCATGCGTCTGAAGAACCGCTCCATGCTCATTTCGAGCTTCTCCTTGACTGAGATAACAAGCAAGCGAATGAGCCAAATATACCCTTATGAGAAGTACTCACACTGGGGCACATTCCCTGACATATGGATCTCATCCAGTGACATGCCAATTTTGTCGTCCATGCGCCAGAACCCTACGTTACGTTGCAAGGACCGTATCATGATGCTGACCCAAGTGCGTGTTTTACCCACTAACCTGGCGTGCATATCGACCCAGCCTGGAAATAATACTTCCCGTCCGATCCTATGCCGCGCCGCAGTCAGCAAGCACCGCGACAAATAGGAGTACCACGCGGAATGAGAGCGGCGAGTCACCTTCCATCATGATGGCGATGTCTTCTTGGACCCTGACATCTTCACCGACACGTTATGAGATATATGCAGGAGACGCGACTCACAGCCCAGTTACAATCTTCATAGCTTGTTCCCCCATCTCCACGCCTTGAAGAGCGTCTAATATACTCAGGTCAAACTTGGCACCGGTATCGTTGACCTCGATGGAATAAATCGGCAGCCTTCCGTCCCACGAGAGCGGGACTCCGCCAAGGGAAGGAATAGAGGAAGTGGAAGGTGAGATCCGGGTAACGCGGAAGGACGTCGGATACCGTCGAGAAAGATATTCTGCGAGCTCGTACACCAATTCTTTTGCTATATCGAGATTGTATGGGGGTCAGCTGAAGATCCTCTTCAGACCGAAGATGGATACTACATACCAGCCTCAGCCCCTCCCGACACCTTGAGGGTGTCATCTTCACGTAAAGGTAAAACCCGTACAACATTCCTCCCGCGGGTTCGAAGCCTGGAACTGCGGATGCGCTGGTAGACCGGGTAGGTGGAGTCAAGTTCAATCCATTCACTCCAAGGCATGGTACGGATGCCCATCGTCACACTACCAGGTCACGGTTAGACTCCTTCACCTCTAACGTGCACGAGACATCCTGAAAAGCTCTGGCAACTCACTGATATTCACCCCACCGAAATGGACGATATGGAACAGGCCTCGTATCCTTGAGCTCAAACCCACAAGGGGTGACCTCTGGATACTCGAAACGCTGCGGAGTCCACTCTGAATTGAAGCACCTGGTGAGTACTCGTTCCAATACAAAGGCAACCAGATCGACCTCCGTGCTCACGGTTTTTGTTCTCGGCTTCACCTTTGGTGGCATCCGGTTTGGAGGGGGTAGTATTGCTGGGCTCAGAACGGGCCTTGGTCCACGTCCACTTTAAAGCCCTGAGAGCTACCAATAGTACGAGGCCGTGGAGTGTGGTGTGGAGCAGTGCGCGAGATATTGACACAGGTACGTCATTGGAGCCAGGAGCCTGAGGAGCACCGTCTTGCCAGATGAGCAGGCTGTGTAGCCCAGCCGCGGATATTAGCTTCTTGAACCAGCTTTCCAGCATCATTGATGGGTCTCAATGGACGGGATTTTGTAGAAGCTTTAGGTGAGAACGGAGTCGCATTTGTCGTTGCACCAAACGAAAGAGACCGCAAGGTATCAGACTCTCACGACGACGTAAGTACCGGTCTCTTTACCTTAGCCATCACATACTCCAAGCGGATGATGCGCTGAGGATGGATGGAGGATCCGGAACTCAATGCACTCTTGTCATTCATTCCAGCTTTCATATCGAGACTAACGATGGGGCCACTCTCAGGAGTCAATTCGACAACAGGCCTTAAGACATTAATTATTTATTGTAGATATGTTTTGAACCAAAATAATTACAACAAATATTGATACGTCGGCAGTTCCCGGTACCACTTCCTTTCCATTTCTCTGACCTACAATTCCGAGCGCATCTGTACGACCCGAGTTCATTGTTTTTGGTTACACCGAACTTCCTTACCCTTTCTCATCAGGTCATGGCATCCAAAGCAGCCGTCGCCGCCGTTGTGAGTCTACAGATTAGCGCTTTCCAGCGTTCTGTTAAATCCCACGCGAACAGGATTTTGCCCGGGTGTATACAACACTCGGACTGGGGAAAGGTTAACACCCTTATAGCATATTCCCTACGGAAGCTCATCGTCACCATTGACAGAGACAATTGCTGCTCTCCAGGCGTTTCGAAAGCGGCACGGTGATGCTCAGCGTATCCATGCACAATACGCCTCTCAACCGACTACCGTCGACTTTGCTCACTATCGCTCCGTCCTAAGAAACACTGCGATTGTGGATGAGGCTGAGAAGCTATTGAAGGACTTCAAGCCCATTACTTACGATGTCAATGCGCACATCAAGGCCATTGAGACGTTTGAGGTCAAGGCGGTCAGTCGTCACGGTTTCGTCAATTGTATGTCACCTCACGCTCGATATGTCGCAGGTCGAGAAAGCCCAAGCGACTGCACAAAAAATTGATGTCGAGCTGAAAGACCTCCAAGCTACTCTCGCCAACATCGAGGAAGCACGTCCATTTGAGGACTTGACTGTAGGTTTCACTCGGTGTCAATGAACTTGTATTTAAATACTATTCCGTAGGTGTCTGACTTTGAAGATTCTCACCCACGGTTGGCGGAAACTGTTGACACCATGGTGAAGAAGGGCAAATTCAGCGTACCAGGTAAACCTACATGCACATAGATGCTGAACACCGCTAATTGGTCTCTAGGCTATAAAGAGAAGTTTGGCGACCTCTCCCTTGTGTAGACTTTATGTATATCCCTCCAATAGAATTTGTCGTTGGGTCCTTAGAGGATTCCTTGAACTGAACTTGACTGTACTGGCTGACTAAGCCAAAGCGTGCATATCGTCAAAGCAGTGCCAAAGCGGACACGTTCGCTTGGACTTTGCGCTCACACAACGACCACAACCCGCCAAGTCTTGCCATTGTCCTCATCACATATAATGGCCTCCCGGCCTCCATCACCTTCAAGAGTGGAGAATTCCACAGGTATGGGCTACTTCTCTACATCATTCGAACGATTTCTCCGCGACGATATCTCGGATTGGGCTGGAGCCTTTACTTTGCTAGGTGTGTAGAATGTACTTCCTTGTTGCGGAATACATGAACGCACCCGTGCAGACACTATGGAGACATATTTCGATTCCCGCTTGGATCTGCTTCAGAGGCAGATCCAAAAACACAGCGATAGGCTCAAGATGAAAGCAGAGGAAGCACTCAAGAAACGCGCACAGTCTGGCGATGTACTAGCGGAGAACCTTGACCGTGAAATCAAGAACTTCAAGTTGAAGGTATTTTTCGCGTTACTAGCGCATGTGCAAGCCATTCTTACTCGTGTGCAGGTTTCTGCGCGTATGCAATCGTTGGTGTCATCATGGCATTCCGCGAAAGTAGTTCGAACGCGTGACAAACTTTCGTTCTTCTTCGGTGTGATGTCACTCTTGGCGTCAGCACTTATGTTTGGGATGGCCCCAGAGTATGAACCCTTCCTCATTCACAACTAAAAGCACTGATGACACTCGTTTTAGGTGGATCCACGTCGCATATACCATTCAAGGGTTGTATCTACTCCCTCTTCGCGCTTATACCTACAAGAAACGTCACTGGCATTACTTTCTCTTCGACCTCTGCTATTATGTTACAATCCTCAACTTCATTTACATCTGGTTGCTTCCTTCCAACACAGCGTTGTTCATGGCATGCTACTGCCTCTCCCACGGTCCCCTCGCGAGTGCAGTTGTCACATGGAGAAATAGCCTTGTGTTTCATGACTCCGATAAAGTAACATCGCTATTCATTCATATCTATTCCCCGTTCACGTTCACTGTAATCCGGTGGGTCATCAACAAACATATTTTAGGGGTCGACCGTGACATTGGTGTAGGCATTTCTATCCCGGGGCAGAACAGCGTTTCCCCGCAGTGGCGGCGTTACCTTATATGACTCCTGGACGCGCGCTCTTCATCAGTAGCGCTATTTGTAAGTCGGTGTGTGGGATTTCCAATGTATTGTCTCTGATTTTCCATCACAGATCTGCTTTGGCAACTGTTGTACTGGAAGGTGACGCTCAACCCAAACTTGACGTTGCATACGAGCTAAGTTCTGAGGTTTTTAGTTTGTTTATGTAGACCGACGTACGAAGATCGAGTCTGGACAACGGACTACGTCTTTGTCATTCCTTCTCAACGACAAGCGCGGTGCGATTGGGCGTGCGCTCGATAGGACTCATCCGGAAAGGCGTGAAGTGTATTTCATGACAGGTCAATTGGGCAAGTACTGTTTTCGTTCCCACAAGTAGTCGTACACTAATGCGGTATATCTTAGTGTATTCTATTCTGACGGAGTTGCCGGCGGTGTACCTGCTGTACGACAGCTCCCGATGGAGTGGCACCTTCTTGATTTTGATCTTTGCTGTGTGTGCGTGGAATGGAGGAGGGTTCTACATCGAAGTCTTTGGTCGCAAGTGTGTACAGCCCCGCCGCATTCATTCTGTTTGTACGCTGACTATAAACTATTCACAGATTTGAACGTGAATTGGAGGCGTTGCGCAAGGAGCTTGCCGAAAATAACAATCGCTTTGGGCGCTCCAGTCCTCCACTGACGGATGTGGAATCCCTTGCAAATACACCCTTTATAGACCATAAGGCACTGCCCCCTGTTGACGACACTGGCGGAGTCGATGACAATACTTCCGAAGAGCGGAAGGATCAATAACCCTTTGGCGGCTACCAGCTGCTAAATGTAGAGCATATTACTGAGACTCCTAATGATGCTTTATGATATCATTTTCGTGTTTGGTCGCTCGGATGTATTAGTATTATGTTTGACCCTAGATTGTGAAGTTTAATTCTATGTCCCCGCTGCTTCTATTTGGCCATGCCCCCTGCAGACGCTTCCTGTACCATGTCCAGAGGCATAGTCGTGAAGCTCTCCCAATGTATGCCACTCGTAACCCATCCAACGAAAGTGCATCCTTCCCCTAGAAGGCGTGCTTTTGCTGCCTGGTAATGTGAAATGCTTTGCTTCACTTCAAAGTATGTACACGTTTTCGTGGGACGCGGCGGAAGACCAGAAGCCCGACCGTCGCCGCGGAGGAGGAGCACGGTATCGCAGTAAAGCTTGAACATGGAAGACTTTGAGAGCTGCGGTCTATCGAAGGAATGTGCGACAAGTGAAGGATCGGATATCCGTCAGACCTACCTAAACATTGTCTTGAAGCGGTGTTTCGGAGGGACACCCCGCTTCATGCCGTTGATCAATATCTCGTGCGGAACGGATGAATCCGCGATCCAGCACAGCGCTAGAGTAACGGGTTGTCTTAGTAAAAGGATGAGATGGGCATTGAATGGGCCGCTACACTCGTTGAATGACCGGGCCGTTCCAGAAGGAGAGACCGACAGCTTGGAGAACTTGAATGGAATCGACGTAAAAATGACTGTTGGTTGGTGGACGTGGAAAGGAGGCGGTAGGGCTAACGTCGTCGAGAGTCAGTGGACGCCATCGAAATCCAAGGCAGAGGCTACCTGAGACGTCGGATAGGCGCTCCAAAAAGGCCCTTTCGCAGTCGGTCCTTACATCCCGCTGCAAGCGTTCAGGCACTTCTCCGATGATTATCTTGGAAATGTAGATCGGATGAAGGAACGCCGATCCGAGGGCGCCTTGTATCCCGAGAACGTTCCACCGCGCGATTTTATCGCTGCAGGACATGCACAACGTTGGTGGTGAATCGGCCCGCCCGGGCTTCGTTCGCAGCACTCCTAACAAGGAGTAATTGTCCCGTCCTCTGGAGGCGACGCCTTTTGGTAAAGGCTCGAAAATAGAAGATTCCTTTATTTTTGCCATCTCGTCGTCTTGATAAGACGCGAGAAAACGCATCGACGCGTCGCCGCCTTGGTCGCAGGAGAGAAATATGATCTGATGCTCAGCATCCCCGAACGCGAGCAAAGGTGTCTTACAGGGCGGCGTCGATATATACATGGTCACGCAAACTCCGTGCTTGAGGTTAAACATCCCGTCACGGTCTCTGGCAAGCCACGGAGAGTGTCCACCTCGGACGACATATCTTCCGATCTCTTCGAGAAACCAACGGCGTGCGGAACGGCGTACGAGGACTTCTGCGTGCGAGTCGTGCAAAGCATCGCCTTGCTCCGGTAGGCGATCCTTTGGTAGACACTTGCATCCCGTGGCTAGTGCGATGATCTGCGCCGGGAGATCCGGGTCAGCGCAAGTCAGCGCAAGAGCCGCTAGGATGGTGTAGGTCCCATCGTTCGGCCTGTGATTGAGCGAATGGTACTTTCCAAGTATCTTTTCGACGAGAGCGACGTCCGTTTCGTCGTACGAAACCATGCATGCATAGAATGAATGAATGTTTGGCTATGTGCCACGTTGAAGAGTAAACGTGTCACTAGGAGCACCCCTGCATTTTTACAGGATGAAATAACTTTTTTTTCCGAATATTCTGTCAGGAAATATCTATATATAGTAAGGCTTTTTTGCAGTGTAACGGATCCCGTTCCATCCACCCTATACCCTGTACGTAAAATTTGGCCCCGCATCTTGCCGACGGCGGCCCCTTCCACAGGAAGGTGGCGCGCCGCCCCCGCAGCCAGAAGTCGAAGCTGCCAGTAGATATTAATCATTTCCGCACACTCGACAGATCCACAGACCTACTATCTCGTCATAGAATCGGAGAGTCCACTTCATGCGCGAGTTCTGGTAATGGTAAATAATATTAAATGACGGGTTGATACATTGGGCATGGTGTTTTACAGCAGTAGACATGAAAAACTGGCCCTGGATATATCAGGTGTGACGGTCCGGTGGTGCTAGGGCAGGGCGTAAACTTGAAATGATAAGTGATCAAACACATCGGGACTGGACGGCCCCCTCTATGAAGTGCTCATTTTGAGATGCCACATTCCGATAGATAGTTCTTCCAGATGTTGCATCTCAATTCGATCCCAACGGATCGGTATCACATTGGCCTGTGGACGAAAGCGGGGTTAGAAATGACCTCAAACCTGATGGGGGATACGCAACCTGAAGGTAATGTGAAACACCACGGGCCACCCGTCTGGCAAGCGATTGCATATCTATGTAGCCGGCGTATCCGTCAACTGGAATTTCGTAGTTGAGTGGGGGATACCCGGGCCACTACAAAAATAAACGAGACTTGGGTCACTACGTGTTAGTGAGACTTACCCTCAGATTCACATAGATCTTTCCTCTCATATCTGCGCCGAGGTCCTGGAGTGTAAACGAGTCCGAATCAGACAGTCGAACGTTTGCCTGTGCTTCCCCAATCGTGATGCCTGCCCTGAAGGCGCCCTTGCGTTTAAATTTCAAAACGCGTCCAAACCCCCGACGGAGGGGATCGACAACGTAGCCAGGAGAGGCATACGATAAGGATGAGCGACGGGGGCGAGTGAGTGCCATAGGATGAATCATGGGTGAATAAGAGCTAAGAGATGAACGACGTTCAAGGTAGTATGGATCGTTGAGAGCAAGATCGTCGTAAGCTAGATGTTCGTAGCATTGAGAACACATTCAGGCAGTGGAATAAATCGCACATGTGATATGAGGGTTGCTCAGATTGCTGGAGGCATACATAGAGTAGGCTGGTTGAGAGTAGGCTGGAGAGTAGGCTGGAGAATAGGGCTGTCAGAAGCGTCAGCGGAAAGTATAGGAACGAGGAGTTATCGACTGACATGCAGCATTGGATCTGTCGGCACATAACTCAAGGATGCTCGCCGAGACCTGGGAGTAATGGGATAGTAAGGGTCGTAGTATGACATTCTTGCGAGGAATAACAGATAGGGAGGAAAGGGAGCGTGTGTAAGTCAGCATCCTTTATACGCCAGGGTCGATTTTCTCGCGGCGGGCCAGACTGTGCCTCGAGGACACATCGAGGTGGTCAAGTGGTGCGACGCAATCTCGCCGCGTCTAAGTAGAGTAATTTGAAATCTAGTCGATCAGTGCCGCGCCCTGGCATAAAAGGGACCCTCTGCGACCGTGAAGGCTGGGATGGGAAAGCGGAGCGCCGTTCCCTGTTGTGGATTGGGCATCCGTGATATCATAATCAGTTAAACTGTTGGAATAGTCGGTATCACCTCGAGGCAAACACGTGTGCCGTCACCATATGGATGGGCTCGCTCGTCATTGGCAGAAACATCATTTCCCTTCAGACAGTGATCAGTCCCCTCGCCAAACGGCGCTGCGTCGTGTGCGCGTGAAGGTTCGCCATTGAAGTTAGACTTGGATGTCCACCATGACGTCGATTTCCCTATTGTTAGATTGATTCGGAACATAAAAAAGACTGCGGCTGGCATTGGCAGAGACAAACACAGCCAGCTGCTCCATAAGACGTCAGCGGTGACATGGAGCAGGCCCATTTTATCGAAAACTCACAACTACATGTCCTAGCAGGCACAATCTCGGGGAAACTAAATTTGCAGAGGACGTCCGCCGCAAGGGAAATGACCCCGCTTCTCTCCACGGCAATTTGGCGATTGCGCAGGCGTATGGTGCCTACTCCGCATAACCGTTGCACCGTATCTCTCCTTGTCTCAGCTCTCGCACGGGTATCGGATGAGTCCCACGCCCTGGTTCAGGCCGCTCCAGTCCTTGTAGATCCGCTCATGTACGACCCATCCTTTTCAAGTTACGCCTAAACACATTCAGGACAACAATGCAAGAATCCATCTGCGGGACATGTTTGAACGTCATCGCTTGGCAGCCCTACCACAGCCCGTGAGCGCCGTGATTGGAGGACGGCTGGCACAGAAGTGTCGTTCCTGCGCTGAAACCAAATTGCAGGTGGTTGTATTGGCTGGAAGCTTGTGGTCTTTTGATTGCGGAACATCTTTCCGTGTGATCCCCCCGCATCTGGACGCCTGCTACACCCCGCCGTGTGGATCTGGCAACCACTGGCAGGAAGACCTCTTATCAGGTGTGAAGTCGTGATTATAACGCATAGTTCCATGGATACATACAGTAATCACGTATACCTGTCGAGTGGTAATCCCAGGATGCGATAGGAATGTGCATAGAGCACGATGATCCCTTCGTTAGTCAGTGCTCGCTTGCAAGGGTAAACCCATTTGTGTCGATGTGTGTAGTACCTTAGATTACTTTGTTCGGAGACAAAAGGATACTAGATCTAGACAGTGGCATAACGAATGCGTAGACGTTATCAAAAACTGCATAAGATGCATTCAGGGAAAGTGTGGAAGAAAGACAAAACAAAACGATTCCAGTGTCCTTGCCAACAATGTATGAATATCAGCGATGCGATGTAAATGATGGTATATGAGTCATGCGGTATAAATCATCAGTCGGCGCCGCGGTGACGCAATCCGTGACCAGTTAGGAATCTGTCAACTTGTTGAGTGAGCGCCTTAGCGCCATGCCGGCGATGCATTTACTTACCAGCTTCCCGCACTATCCGGAAGTGTCTCTGAGCATCCCAATAATGTCTCGAATATAACATCCCAATCTAGGAGGAAGTTGGATGGGGAATTGATGGTGAATGGAGGGATCTGTGGTGAATGGAGCATATCGGCGCTTTGGATAGGTGATGTAGTCGGTGAAACACCCCGCTGACGCTGTGGGGTTGCAGACAGCGATGTGTTTATCTTGAGTCCCGGTCGCACGTTAAAGCATGAACTATTGCGGGAGGCGCGAGGTCCCGCGGGCTTCCGTCTGCGTGCGTGACGATAATATGGTTTTTCGCCGTGTTCCACTAATGCTTTGGGTGCGTTCACGGGAGACGAGGACGAGGATGACATGCTAGAATCCGACGACTTAGTCGATGTAGTTGAGCGTAGGGTGGACCCCCGAGACAAGCCTGGCCCTCGAATAGTGCAAGGCCAAGTGTCGTGGTGCTCATTTGACGACGAGTCAGATGAAAACGACATCCAGCTACAGGGACGAGGTCCCCTCACCCGGTGTGTTCTTCTATGGGTAAGGATTGAGAGGTGCTGAGAGTCGTCCATTTCGAATGTCTGTCAAGTATTCAACGGACAAAGTGTGTAGGTGCGGTTTATGAGTCTCCGAGGTGTGTGGTGGATGTGTTGATGGGCTAGGTACAGGAAAAAGGTCGTATCTTGACGAATATATGGGGGCGCCTGCAGAACCAATAGAGTTAGTTGCCGGACCGCATAAACCAATAAGCCAAGGGCGCTGTTCCCCCATCGACACCGCTTGTCAGTGCACGTCTGATCGTTGATGGATTACTGTTTACCAACTTCGGTTGGGACCTATTGCAGTGTATGAGTCGAATGGTGATCGGCGATATATCTCCACGCTTGGTCCGGGGATGGCGCAGATTCGACCGACATCACGGGAGCGACACAAACCCCGAGTGGATGTAAGTCATGCATGTTGATTGTCAAAGATCGGGGACGGCGGAAGCACCGAAGATGCTCAACTGATCAAATGTTTCAGACCCAAGCGGTTAATTATGCAAGCGCCACTGGGTGTCTAGAGGAGAGGCGTCCGTCACGCGTCACGACTATTGACTGGAATCTCCGCCGAGTCCTTCAAGGTGGTGTGCAGCTGGAACTGGAGATAGAAACATTGAATCTGCGGTCGAAAAGAGAGAGAGAAACACAGAAAGTCAAACAAATTTCAATCGCCTGCTTTCTCTTAAATCATAGCTCTAGATCTGACAGGTCGAGGTGCTCGAACACGATCAAGTTTGACCCAGCCTCATCTGAAAAGAAAGCGATGACAGGGAACTTCGCTCAAGTAGGTATTGTCGGCCCTGGGCATGATCGATCGCAGCTCGCACACTTATACTCTGACGAGCTGAATCAAAACATTTCTTCCACGTCATGACTATCCCGACAGGCAGTTCTCCAGCAGATCTCGACCCGTCAGTCCTCTCCAGCGAAATTGCCTTGGATGAAGCCCTAGACGCACTTGACCCCCTTCGACATCTCAGAGGTGACGAAAGTCTCGGAGATGATGGCGATTCACAGAGCATTGTTCCCGTTCAACCACGATCAACATACAATGAACTTATCCGACTATCGTTCCCCGACCCTGGGTGCTCCACTGCCATACACGTTGTGCTCAAGGTGGATGCAAGCCCTGGTTGTGGGGGGATTGCATGGCCTGCCGGGGAGGTTCGCACGTTATCCTAGAGCACATTCTAACAGGAAGGATAATCCGATCACAGGTGCTCGCGAATTTCTTGACGTTTCGCGGGGAGACGTACTGCGCAGGAAGAACGCTATTGGAACTGGGCAGTGGAACTGGTTTAGTTGGGCTGGTCGCGGGGAAGCTCGGCGGCAACGTTTGGATTACCGACCAAGCGTCAGTCAGCACTCCCGAATGGTTCCTAACTTTGTGAAATTGTGATGCATGACTGACTCCGACGACACAGACCGTTGCTAGATATCATGCATGCGAACGTGAAGCTGAATCAGCTCGAGTCATCTGTCATCGTGTCGGAATTAAACTGGTGAGCAAAGACAGCCTTTTCCACTATTAGGTGTGGTGACTGCGGAGTATCAGGGGGGAGGCGCTGCCTCCGGGACTACCCCGACCCGACCTGATTCTTGCCGCAGATTGCGTTTACTTTGAACCGGCATTTCCACTCCTAGTAAAGACGCTCTCCGAGCTGGCGACGGAGCGGACGCAAATCCTGTTTTGTTACAAGAAGAGGCGCAAGGTATTCCGTCCCTGCGGGAAGTGGTGAACTACTACTTATCGTTTGCAGGCGGATAAGCGCTTCTTTACATTGCTGAAGAAGGAGTTCAGTTGGAAAGAGGTATGTGCGAAGGTTCCTTTTTGAGCAGTGAGCCTCAAACTCGTGTAGATCGAGGACGATCCAAGCCGCGAGAGATACAGCCGAGAAGCTATTTCACTTTTAATGCTGCGTAGAAAGCCACGAAAATCCGAGGATCTTCTCGGTAATAGCTCTGGGATATGACATACAGGTGGTGGACTCTGGGGTGGTCGAGTCCCCGAGGCCGAGGAGGCGCTGGCAATTCCCTGGAACGTGTGAGGATTCAGTACCTGCAGGCCTGGAAACCATTCGTTCCGTCTGTCTCTCTAATTGTAACTTCAGTAGACGCAGGATCAAGGGATGTGTAAGGATCTGGATTTTTTGTCACCAGGCTATGGAGGTATTATTGTCTTGATCTATTGTTAAACTGTCAACATTCATCAAGTTCATTTCTCCCGGGACTAACCTGTAGCCCATGGATTCCTTGGATTTCCTGCTTCAAAACTTCGGTGACGAGTTTGTGTTGCTTCACTGTCGATAGGCCCTTGAATGCGTCGCTAGCAATCTTGATTGCAAAGAATGAGCCACATCCTCCTAGGAACACGAATTAATTGATGCGCGACCCATCCATGAGTGTTCGTTAGGCTACTAACCAGAAACGTCTTGCACTGCAAGCTCAGACGGGGAGAAGTGCTCGGTTAGCTTGGTAACTATAGTGCCCTCGGTGTTGGTGGACTGCGAGGCGGGTGTGGATAGTGACCGCAGGACTGGCGGGGCCGACCTGGACGCCGCGAGTCGTCTCGTGAGTGATGAAAGCATGTTGTTCAGAAGGTTCTTGTCAGCCGTGCATTACATTGTCGTCACGTGTTCGGTAGTGAAAGTCGCGTGTGACAGGTCCTCCTGGTCCCGCCGATCTCCCGATGCATATCCTTCGCGCGGTGTTTCGACCAGCACTTTGCGGCTTTCGTGGAGTCAGCCCGTCCACGACTAGCATCCTGAGGTCGCGTCTTTTGCAGCGACTGCCACCATCCCGTCCATGTCATACTCTACCATCGCGGACTGGCGGTCCGGACATCAAAAGACTTAGAGCTCTCCGGTTCCCCGACTCGCGCTCGCTGTCAACTGGTACCGTCCAACCCGAAGCAGATGCTTCCAAGTTGCCTGTACTGGCATCACCTGCAGTCGGCCGCTGGCTCCTCTTCTCATCCGCATTAGTCTTCGCCGTCATCGTGGTCGGAGGTGTCACACGGCTCACAGAGTCCGGTCTCAGCATCACCGAATGGCGGCCCATTACTGGCATCATACCCCCGCTTAACAACGAGGACTGGAATGCCGAGTTTGAAAAATACAAGGCAACTCCAGAATTCAAGCTGTCAGTGTATTCCTCGAGCAGCAGCTTTGTCCAGAGTCGGCTGAATCATTCTGACAGAATAAACCATTCAATTTCATTGGACGAATTCAAGAGTATATTTTACATGGAATGGGGCCATCGTGTCTTGGGTCGCATCATTGGCATTGCATTCGTACTTCCGCTGTCCTATTTTGCGGTCAGGAAGAAACTTACTACTTCAATGCCCGCTAAGTTGACTGGTATGGCACTATTACTTGGTTTCCAAGGGGTTCTTGGATGGTACATGGTTAAATCTGGTCTTGAGGACTCGATCATGGACACTCCTGGCGCAGTACCCCGCGTTTCCCAATACCGCCTGGCAGCACACCTCGGTACTGCCGTCCTACTTTATGCTGGAATGCTCGGGACAGGTTTAGCAGCGGTCAAAGATTGGAAATATGCACACAGTGGCCTCTGGAGCGGATCAAAAACCATGTCATGGCAGGAGGTGCTCTCCAATCCTGCGGTCAAGCGGTTCACTCGATAC
>JBBPRK010000359.1:0-25085 GCA_038093075.1 Boletus patriciae | reverse complement strand
GATTTCTACTGTGTCCTCTCTCCCTACGATTTCACTTCTTTCTTCTCGCAGTTCTTCTCCTACCTCTACCAGGTCCGACGCTGGTTGGGGACTACCTCAAAGAGATGGTAGGGGATCTCCAGATGTCAATAACGTGCCTACTCCTCCTCTTGCTCCACTGGAACCTACATCTCATTCCTCGATAAACCCCACTCCCATCCTCTCTGTTGACGTCCCTCTTGCCGCTCACCGGCTTCATGAAGGAACCCTAGACGGTCGCACTCGTGATATCCTCCACTCCCATCTCTACGCTCCCCACCTTCACCATGCTTTCAAGTTTCATCTCGAACCGAACTCTCCCCTCTGGAGCATAACCCGCATGTACCTCCAAAACCAACGCTTGAAAGCCATCTTAGATCTCGCCTCTTCCCCATCCAGTATTGGTCGCAGATGCAATACCCTTCGTACCATTCAACGTGAGGTCGAGGAGGACTTGTTTTCCACCTTTTACCAGATGCAGATGCCCGAGTTCGCCGACGATCTAGAACGATACGTCAAAGAACTGACTAAGTCCACCAACCCCCAACCACTCCCGTCCGCTTCTTCGTCTCTGATCTCCCCTGAGATCAAGCTGACTCTCCAACGCGCTGAACTTCGTCATGAAGTCGATACCACAGGGACTATCCATGGCGTACCCGTCGATGCCCCACTCTTCCGTAACCACCCTCGCTACCATGAATCGTGCTTCGAATGCCACCACCTTGGCCATATTTGTATCCACTGCCAATGGTACGTCTGCCTGATTTGCAAAGTCAACCGCCCTGGCCACCCCCAACGCTGCTGCCCACTGGGTCACCCTCGTTCTCGCCCCTCGTCGTCCTCGTCCTCATCCTCTTCCCAACCTCGCCCCGTTCCTCCTCCTCGTTCCTGACGAATGGTCCCAGAAAACTCTCGTGTCCAACGTCGCAACCCATGTTCCCGTTCCCCTCCTCGTTCTCATTCCCCTCTCGAAGACTTTGATTATGACGATGTCGCCATCACTAACATGACTGGCTCCCCCGTCTCCTCGTACATTGACTTCTGACTCGTGCCATTCATACGTTATCCTTCTCCGGAGTTTGTCGAGCAACCCCAATAGGCAACAAGATGTCCAGTGTGCTTGGCAGAATGGAGGATAAGGCCAACACCAAGGGTGAGAGTAGCATATATGACAGAAAATACACCAAATGATTCTAGGTGTATTTGAAGCTGGCTTGAAGATGGGACTTGGACTCCTGTTGAGTCATCAGGTTGGCTCTCGTCAATGGGCATGGGTAGTGACACAGACATCATGGGGAGAGTGTGGCTAAACCCCTATCTTAGATTAGATCGTGGCAGGTGGGAAATGATTTGTCATCCAAAACCACCTCACGGCTATCCTTGCTGCGGCATCAGTCAATTCACAATTGAGAAAATCTGATTTAAGCGGTTGGATCATTTCGTTGACCTGGTCCATCTGCTCACTGCATCCTGTGTTTCAAGAGGTGCCAGTGAGAGGTACCCGCGAATGCGTTACAAGCAGGTCCGTCGTGTTCTGCCATGTTAGTGTCAACATTGAGACATACCCAGTCATCTCTGCCTCGTCCATGTTGGGTTCAGTGGCTTCCTCGCTCCCCCCTGCGACTTGTTCGTCCGGTTTAACACCAGACCCGGCCACCTCCAACCCTCCCATGACCACCAGTGCTTCGTCTACATATGTCCAGCAGCTCCGTTGAGGGATCCCCTCAATAACTTTGTACTGCCTGTGTGTGCTCGTACTACATAGTACCATGATGCTTCCACAGCTGACCAAGGAAGCACCCGCCAGCCTGAGGCAAAGCGAGAAGTGTGTTGTTGGGGCGGCGGAAAGCTGCGAATCCAAAACGCAAACGACTCTATGATGCAGAGCATCCCAAGCATCCTTCTAAAGAATCCTCCGACGAAGACAATGGAGCTGTCGCGACTGATCCAAAACCACGGATGCCACACCCATCGTCGAGTGTTACTCATAGTGCTCACCTATTACAACCTCCATTGCCTTCTCCGTCCGTATTCGCATCCGATGCAGTAGAACCAAGTCCGTCGTCCCTGCCCCAGTTTCATTTCAAGTTGCAACTCACGGCCCCCGTCGTTCCGAGTACACCACTGAGCTCGAAATCCGCCATTCGTGTTGTCCAGCCTGGCCATTCGTATACCTCAGACACAGACGAGGATGGGAATGAAGGTGCCTTTGTTACCTCCGCCCTTACTCTGTGCTTTGCGAACGCCGTGCGTTCCAAGGTGCCACTGGCAGGAGGTTCAAGTCCACTCGTTCCCGAGGAGTCTGGGATCATAAACCCTCGTACAGGCAAAACGTCGGGACAAGGGTTCGAAGGGAGAGTTTCCATTCAGCTGCGAATCGGACAACACGCTCCCTGGGGAGAACATGTCAACCCCCCATCACAGTGTACCCCCACTCGTCTAACTGTATGTGATGGTCAAGGAACAAGCAGACTGCGCGACACCACCTCCAACAGCGACGCTTCCCAAGCGGGAGAGGAATATGCCTCCAGTCCCCTCCCATGTTCTTCACCTGTCCAAGCCAGTCGTTCTAAACCCCGTAAAGCACCACGACGGCGATTTCGACACTTCGACCACACATTCTCCTACCTTCTGCGAGTGACTGACAGACCCCAAGGGGCAGTTGGCACGACTTGCACCCTCGTGGTTCCGGGCTAGCGCGCGGCTCACCGAGATGGAAGCATGGCTGACCGGCATGGGGACTCAGAGAGGCCACTCCTGACTGACTCGTATGGTGCCTGGTTGTCCGACTCAGAGGCCGTCATTGGGGGCATGTCGCTCCCACCCTCCTCTACCTCGAATTGGCTCTCCGACGACGCAGACGGCGATACCGACGGCGAAGTTGGGACGATGGAGGGCCGAGATTCCACACTGCCGAGCACCGGCAAGGGCGAGAGCGGTGGGAAAGGTGGGAAAGGTGTACCGGAGGGATCACCCCATCATGTCCAAGGACAGATGAGAGAGTTTATGCAGGCGGTACGTCTTATCTACTTGGTGCCGCTCCAATCAGGCAGTGACCGTTGCGCTAGGATTTGGATATCGTCGGCGTGAGATTCGATGATTCCCGATGCGGAGATTGATAGCTTACGTTGCACGGTTCTAATGTGAGTCTGTTGAACATGCTGCGCGACAGATCAATAACTCTAAAATATTAGACGAGATTTTCGAGACGTGCGGCATTCCACCGGAGAAGATTCGCACGATCTCCTCTGCTGTAGACAAGCAAATTTAAAAAGGTACGTCTCTGCACGAACATGTGATCTACGTCCGTTTATTCAACTTCTGCGTTGAATGCCTAGCTCCCCAGTGCATATGACCAGCCACTTGACCTATATAGCCCTCGCACTCCGGCGGAGAAGTGATCTGAGACTGAGCGAGAAACGACGGAGCCAATAGGGCTACTTGATTGTAAATCTCAACTCATATCTCATCTCAACTCACATCTCATCTCAAGGGCATCGTGCTGGCCAACGCCGTGGACCAGTCCATCCATTGCGAGCCGTATTCCCTAATTTTGGGTACAATTGTCAGCCTGTGTCAGCCGGGGCTTGAACTTGTATTCTGACGTCACCCGCGCGACCTGCTGGCGAGCTCCGATGAGATGAGATGAGGGCTCATTGGATGAGAGGGCTCGCTTCGGAAGAGTTGTTGGACTACCGTTCATTTCTGCTGCTCCAGTGATCCGGGTCGCAGCCTACTAGTAATCAGCGATGCCACTGCCAGTGACTCGCACTCGTCCCGCCCCTCGCGTACCCACCGCCACTTGCCTTGCCACCACACGCCCCCCGCCCTCCGAGTCGCTACCCCTTGGCCCCTTGTTCACCGTTTTCGCGTGCGTGCGCATGCTCGCCATCGTCCATACCCGTCATTGTCCACCCCGCCATTGTTCACCTCCGCGCTGTCGTCACCCACGTTAACACGGTCGTGTACACGCTTGCCATTGTTCCCCCCTGCCAGCGCGCATGCGCTCACTTGCTTGCTTGAATCTGGAAACATACACGAGATCCGGAACATGCCGTATTGGTTGTTAGTGGTAAAAGATCTCGAAAACTGCCGAGTACGCACAGATATGACTTGACATGTGTTTCGAATCTACAACGGAAGTCACTTGCATGTCATGTGGGCTGGAGACAATCTCCGCGGAGCCTGAGGCCAATAGGCAAGTATATCTCCTCCCATCCCATGCCTATGGGCGTGGTGGTAGTGCAGAGATGTAATTTATCACATACTACTCCCTCGCAGATACTCACCAGGATTCTCCACACCTTTACTGAATCGTTGATCATATACATGTCAATCAAACATCACCAGACTGGCAAATCCTCAGACCCTCTCCCATCCTACCCTAAAAACATGGTATATTTTGATGATCTATGGTATCTCCGTGAGACAATCTATGGCATGAACCCCCTCATGCAGCGTTTCACGAGTGTTTGGAAAATCCATCTTGCTGGATATCGCGGGTATCGCGCCAAATTCCCTCTGCATCCCTCTTACGCACCGCAAAGCACGCTATGCCAAGGTACTCCGTGATTTCCTTGATCACGAGGGTACAGAAGCGAGCGTACGCAAAGAACGAGATCGCGAACGTCAGGTAAACAAATATTGCCGTGCGTCTCGGTGTGGACTGGATGATAGGTGATCTAGAAGAGCGTGAGAAATACGCAGCACCATGCCAAACGACAGCATACCGGTGAAGTAGGACAGGTAGGTGGGCATCGAGGACGCCGAGAGCGTTCCATATCCACATAGAGTTCCACCAGGGGAAGGGTGTGTTTGTCACATGGCTCAGTATCACGAGTCCGACATGGTGTGCAAACTGCAAACCCCAAGCACACATGACTGGAAGGAAAAGCGGCGATTGTATGATGTTCGAATGGTAAAATGACGGGTGAAGCAACCATAGAACCTGAAGCGCTGCCGATACTACGAAGGGAAGAAGGAACACCAACGGCTTGAGCGTCGACCTGCCTGCGGTTCGCATCGCCATGTGAACATTCCGGTAGCTTACAGTGGTATCAGTGGCTTTCTGTACATTAAAATGACATGGTAATACCTGGACACAATATTGAAAGCCAGACCGAAAGCGGAAAATACCATGAAAGCTTCGTTGAGACCAATGTCAGGGACAATATCAACAACCTGCGATATATGGTCCAGGCGGGTGAAGGTGAGGAAACGTTGGTCCCAAAACGAAGGTCCTACACGGCCATAAGTCCGGGGAAAATATCCAATAAACAGTACACCCACCAAAGATTCCCGAAATGATGTAGATGAGTATGATCAAAAGAATACCTTCGACGGGTCCGGAAATTGGTCCAAGATACAGTATCCCTGTATGGTGTTCTTCCCATGTGGTGAGGTAAAAGTTAGCAAGGGTGGCGATTTGCGATGCGACAGTCCACCATGAACGACCTAGATTAAGAGCTCTGCCGGCCAAAATAGCTTCCAACTTATAAAGGATATGAAAAAATATGTCGCAAGGCCAAGGAGTATGACATTACCGTGGTGTTGAGCGCATCGCAGCCTAGTCAATCAGGATCAACCTGGGGAGATGCTGGGTGAATGTTGATACATACCATGATCAAACAATTCACCAAGCGGACCAGCCATGCCAGTCCGGCGGGCTTGCTTGCTTGAAAATTTTGGACGTCAGAGAGTACTTTCATCAGAGAGTTCACACCGCTCACCCATCCACAGCATCGAAACTCTGGTACATGAAAAGACCAAGGGCCCAACTACGTCTCCAGATGAGCACATCGGAACGCAATGACAAGCAAGAAGGCATACGTGAAATATATCCATTGTGGAGGACAATTTGGGCCGTCCTTGTCCGTATAATACAGCGGATCGTAAATTAACAGCGTAAGGACATTAAGCACGACTATAACGAGCCCAAGAAGGGTTATCTGCGCTGGATATCAGCTCCGCCGATGCTGAAGGATTGAATTGGGAGCGTACTGTGTTCGGCGCGACCGTCCGCGGCCACAGAGTGATGAACCAATTCCAGTAGGGAGCAAGGACGTGTCGGGATACAAGAGACCTGTGGAGTAGTCAAAATGAGTGGTTGGTATGGACTTGGGTAAACATACTCGTCTACAGCTTTGTAGGCATATAGTTTGAGGTTTTTGCGGGCTGTTTGTGACAGGTAAGGCATGGTCACGACTCTATGAAATCAGAAAAGAAAACGACCAAATAACAGCTGCCTGGGCCTCATAAGACTCCGAGAAATACGAATCAAGTATCACGTGACAAGATCACGCTTGGTCACGTGGCTTTGGATAAAACATCATCACCCATTACCAAACTCGTTCCTGAACCTCATTTGTGATGTTGCACCAATTGCCAGCAGAGATTGCTTTGCATACGATATCGTACCTTCCGCTATATTCATTGTATTCTGCCACTCTGGTATCGCGCGGCTGGAATTCCTTGATTGCGATCAACGAACCCACCGTGTACAGAAATGCCGCGATACTCCACCGTTTCATCGACGAGGACCAACTTCGTGCAGGCTCGATTCCAGACAACTGGAAGGCCTACTGTCCGCCCGCTTTCCGTGCCGGATGCTGATTATCGCTGACCGACTCATCTCCAGGCAGGAGACAAATGGAAATCGAGAGGGGCTGGCGCGGCAAGGCGCCGTCTGTCGTTCGAGAATTGACGGCGACGGGAACGGATGTGCATCGCATCAAAGTCGATTATGAACTCGGTTTCATCATTACGACGCGCCAGATAGGCGGCCTATTCGTGTGTGACATTAAAAGCAATCGCGTCTTGTGGGCTCTTCCTCCGGTCAGGCTCAGCATCTAGTATTCTCCTCGAGCCCCGATGTCTGATACCATTCACCTCCAGACCCATGCTGTTCACTACGCGCATTGCGAATATGACCGGGGTTACATCGTCTTCAATCGACGCGACAATTGCAAGGAAGTCTGGCGACGTACCGTTGATGCAGACGGCGATCAGTATCCAGAAACATCACCCCCAGACAAAAAAATGCTTGAAGCATCCACGCAAGCTGCGGCAACTTTTCACTCGACAGAAAGCCACTGGGGCCACTTTAAAGCATGGGCCCTTCTTCGCATCCCAGAGGACACTCGTGCATTCCGTTTTTCGTACCCAACCTTGCTGGCCGCAGCAACGAACAATGCGTATCTCTGGGATGTCCCGAGATCGCAATTAGTTTCGGTCATTCGGGATATCCAACGACAGAATCACAGTCAGCCATTAGCCGCTATCAATTATGTCGAAGTCAACGACCTGTTTGTGTTTATCTGCGGTGGGCGTGTATTGCGTATCTTCGCGAGGGAGGGTGGAACATTGCTGTACCAGCTGTCTACGATGGAACTGTCCAGTGCAACGTGGGACGTACTACCTCAAACTCGTGGTTTAGCGTCGACCGTCGTACATCCCCAAATGCTCCTTCAGAACTATCATTCTCCTAGCTCTATCCACGGCGAGTTCATGGCATGTATGCACTTTTGCTTTCGAGCTACAAGGGTGGAGATCGCCGACGGTGTTTATTTCAGGTCATGTATCGGCATCGGGGAATGATCTTGCTGTTCTTACATCACACGGCAGACTAGTCATCCTCCCCGATTTTCAACGCCTATTTGCCGGATCGAATGCTGTCCACCATCGGGACATTGCCATCACCCTCAATTTTCAACCATTTTCAAGCGACGGAGAGATCTCACATTATTTCGCAGTGGGCGACCGAAATGGAAAACTGGCCATCGCTACGGTAAGTGCATTGCGACATTCGTGCCACAAGCACACCAACCGATATCCCACTCCCCCCTTCCTTGTTTTCTAGCGTAAAGGTATATATCTCATCTCTCCCGACTTCGATTTCAACCGCCTGACCGCAGACCGCCCATCCGAACCTGGCGTGTCCGTCTGCCGATTGTCCAATTTTGACAACGCCCGCTTGCTCTCTTTCATCTCTTGTCTGCAGATCACGCACGATGCGATTTACTTTACCTACAAGCCATCACGCGCAGGTGGTGTGTTGGACACCGCCCACCATGGGCATGTACACGATGTCGGCGTCCACGATCTAGCTGACGTGGAAGTATTCCCGGTCTTGGGCGAGGACATGGAGGATGGGTTTGAGGACGGCTGGGAGGACGAAGACTCTGAGGATGAGGATCTGGTGATGGATGTTGAGCCGGACGGTCAGCAGCTTGGGCTCATTCCGTCGTTCGTTACTGTGCTCATGTGGTCCATAGATCCCGTGCAAGCTATCCTCAATAACTGGTTCTTGCCCACAACGACGAACACGGTATACAGCGTGGGTTTCTAGTGGAGCAGGTGTTTCTGATTATGTTCCCTCCTTGAGTTCCGGGTCATGGTCCGAAAATCGAAAAAGAACGAGAAGTGTTACCGATCTGGTTCACATTTGTGTGATGCTGGTGCATGTGCGTTGACTTGCTTCCGATAACAGGTAGTCTGTGATACATAAATACAACAATGATCAGGGAGTTCTGCTGTGAACGTGGTGAAGTGGAATAACTATTGCCTTTCAATCTTTTGGTTACTAGACTCAGCAGGTAATCCATCACATTTAACAACTTTGAAATACCCTTGAAACGCCATACCCGCATCTTCAAGTAGCTGTTTCAAGAGCGTTCCGTCTTCCTGAGGACGCTCCCGGTCTTCCTCGTTTCCCGCCAAGTAGGGTAACGACTCGGATTTGTCGTCGATGTTCAGGAGCTGCTGGATGGCCTTCTCCTCCCGCCCCTTCCATACGGCTGTATCGTCTGAGAGACACGAATGGAGAATTCTTAAACGATGCGACGGTCCTCTTTCGGGGACGAGCGTTCAACTCCATGGAAGAGCAACAGACAAACAAGAGCTGCCATCGTCGTCCTTGGAACCGAAACATCTCCGGGCTCCCAAGCGTCTGGAAGTATACCTGTCTGTATGCTCTCCTTCTCCTTCTCCGATGAGGATAGGTAAGGGTTATACCTCCACAACGCCGAGCGATACGAGGAACATGATTTAGCTAAAAAGGGATCCTTATGGGATGAGGAGAAGTAGGAGGAGGAATTTGGACGATGAGCAAGATGGGGCATAGACCGATGGCGTGGCAGTTGCGTACAGCGCCCTTCTCTTCGTCGCCCAATTTTGAGTCCGTCTCGAGATCGAAACGTCCTTTTGCGATGGCGTCTATGTCCCGCTCTTTCCCTTTGATTACCACCATCTCGTGCTCTCCCATCGGTATGCCGTGACCAGAGGAACCCCCGAAGCTGGGTCCTTCACAGATTTGATGACGAGCCTTCCTTTGCCGATTACAAGGCTAGCCCAGCCGCTGCTGGAGATGATAAAACGATCAAGATCACGGAGAAGCTGAATCAATCTGGAGCAGTATACACATGACGCAGGTCATGACACTCACAGTGATTGGGGTGAGCCCAAGGATGGCGCTCTTGAGGGGTAGCCATTTACTAACGGAGGCATCATAGTCGACGTACTTCATGAGCATTCGTCGCCTTCCCTTTTATCTCATCCGCTTTCACCTCCTTGCTCCGTCCCATCGTCATATGAGCCAGATGCTGCGTGTGCATTGTCGTCCAGACAAGGCTGCGATGTATTTAAGTCCCTTCTTTCCATCCAGCCCAAACGATAAGGCCAGCGAGTCCTTTGAGCCTGGAAACAATCCATCCCGGAAACGTGAGTTCGCCATTCCACCGAAACGTTTCGCGATCGCGTGGCTTCCTGGGGAGTTGACCAGCCAAGCCAACCTCTGCCTTTGTAGAGGTGGACCGTGGACGGTAGCCATGGCCGAGTTTATCCCAGAAAAGCCAGCTACGCCAGCCGAGTTGTGAGTGCACTTGTGATCCTAAAGCCTGTGTGCCATCCATTGAACTCTCAAGAAGTGGACAAGAACTCGTCCATAGCGCCCAGGTCTGGGCAACGATGGCTATGGCGTTCATACATTTTAGGGCGAACGATTTGTCAAGCGCAATAAACCTCCTCCCATTGGTTCACTGCATGGGAAGGTCAGAACAAAGCCAATGACTCTGGAGCGACATGATTGTTCTTGAACTTGAAAAAGTCACCTCTTGTCGTGTGAGAAACGACACTGTCAACACCGCCCCAAGTAAATTACCAGGGCTGTATGTATCTGGCTGTCACGGGAGTTTGCCATTGTCGTTCTCAGACATTGCATGATGGATGCTGCTGCGCAGCATCGTCGATAGACGCGCGCAAGGCTTCGAGAGCGTATGCCGCATCCGGTGAAAACAGAGCGTCCTCCCTTACATACCGCGGGGTGCTTTGAATAATTCGATGACCCTGATAGACATTTGAAAAAAAAAAAAACGAACACCACGCACAGTACACGCCTTCTCGGGGGATTCTGCGTTCGGCAGTTACTATCACGGCCCTGGACCGCCCTCTGACTCACCGAGCAGAGTGGCGAAGCCATTCGGGTCACGGTAACCCAAGGGCCGAATCCCCACCGCCCAAGCGCCCACTGATAAGCCTGGCGAGTGAAAAAGGCTTTCAACGGTTCGTCTCTTGGCTTCAGGCGGGAGTTCTCGACTTTGATTGACCCGCGAATCCGGAATTGAGTGCATGATCATGATGCGTGAACGTTTGGACGATCGCAGACCAATAAGAGTTCTGATGCAAGCGGTGTTTCAAACCACTGTTAACCCTTTTCTTTCTTTCAGCGATCATGCCAACAACTGAGGCAGTACTGTCAGCGTCTATTCCAATGTAAGCAGAAGCAAAGCACAAGGGCCGAAACAAGACTAGGAAGACGATACAAAGGCCACCTGACATCAAAACCCAAGTTGCTCCATGAAGCTCTGCCAAGCTGAATCCAACCCGGGGGTAGTCTCGGATGTGTGCACCCCGCCGGGGGGATAGGACGGCTGTAGCTGAGCCGGGTAAAACGTGTTCAAGGCTTCTTGGGCCTTGCAAGCCTCCGCCTCGGCACAGAACTGGCTAAATTGCGTGTCTATCATCGATTGCGAGAATTGTTCGGGAGGAGCGTAGTCAGGTCCACCTGTGGCAGTGGACGACGCTTGGAACCCGTCGAAGCTTTGCATGTCTTGCATAATCCTGGGATGGATACTCGACGACGAGAGGTCGAATGAAGAGTTGGAAAGGCATGGGGGATTCGTGACATTGTTTGGGTTTGAGTAGGGTGTGGAAGGGTCAGGTGAGGATACTGCGGAGGGACAGGTTGAAGGCGAAGCCGCATTGCTGGACTTTGAAATGACACTCGTCGAACCACCTCCCACCCTATCAAGCTCTGCTCGGGACAAGATACATTCCGAGCGGGGATGGTGGACATTCTCGTGGCTTTTGTGCCATACTTTCTCGATATGTTCCTAGGCGTGCCGTTAGTCTTCAAGATCTACAAGGAAAGGGACGATAGGAACACACCCAAAGGACAGAGGCAATTCTGGTGGTCGGGGCCGCCTTCTTAAACACCTCGTACACCACGTCAATCTCATGCAGCGATGATGCGGCCATGTTTGAACTGGGCGCTCGAGTCACAATCATGCACATAACAATCTAGAGAAAACACGATCAGTTCATTCAAAGTTGCGTGGCCATGCTTTGTTCGGCGTACGGCGGCTGAAAGTGCCTGGGACCAAAAGATCGGTATCCGCGCTGCAACATTGGGAATACGATCGACTCCGGATGAATGGGTGACGATCAGTCGCCAGGCGGACCGATACATAGCCATGACAGAGGGACCATATCTGTGTTTCAGTGGGTCGTTGGGAGAATCTTGTAACGCCTGTGAGAAATAACGTCTGTGGATGTTGAGGAGTACTGAGAGAATGAGATGAGGATACGGACTGGGAAGTACGCATAAGGGATTGCTCACCGGACTCTTTCATCGTGAGAACGAGGAACTGCTGCAAGATAACTTGAGGTCCAGCCCGAGTGTCAGTTATATTTTGAAGCTGTAGATGTGAAGGGATTGGAAAGTCACGAATCTTCCGATCAAGTTCCAAGATCGTGCTGTACGTCGGGATTTTGGCACCAAATGCAGCGACCAATACTTCATGCAACAGTTTCGAGAACCTCCAGGACCAAGAACGCCCTGTCAATGATCAACTTCACTTTCCCGGCGCCTAAAATGAATCATACGCACAGCTCATCTCTAACTCTCCCTTGTTGTTCTTGAGCGGGAATTCGTCGTCAGGGTAGGGCGCGTCTATCCAGTCTAGCGAGACATTCGGAGGTCGTCCGGCGTAAAAGCTCTGAGGCCGTGTGTGAGTATACGTTAGACAAGAGTAAGCATTGCACGCTTACGAGCACCGTGTCCATCAGAAACATTTGCCAGAAGAGGGTGCTTCGCTTCTGGACAACACTCCTCTCAAGCCGAAAGCGTGCACTATGAAGGTCTTTGTATGTTTAAGACGATGTGGCGGCTAGGATAAGTTGCAAGGAAACGTACGAAGTCCCATCTACGCGGGGATGAGCGCAAATGCGAGATAGTCCAAGAGCTACTCACTCGGTAGGCAAGCTTGACCCCCAGGCCAGCGAGAGTGTAAGTCCAACTGGGGTCCATTTGTAAGTTACTTAAATCGAGCCACTGGATGTTATTTTCCTGTCTCATAGTGTTATAGTGATACAGTGACTGTGTCTTGGGAATTGACGCACCAGTGCAAACACCGTCTGCAAGGTGGCGGTTGCACATGGCGAACTAAACTCCAGCGATACGCGGGACAATATGTAGTACTCGTGAGCTTCGATGCTGTAAGCGGGCCGACCGAGATCAAATAGAGATGCAAGAGCAAAAATGCTAAAGAGAAGTGATAGGGCATGAGGGCCCGGTATTGATTCGTAGGAGCTGTGGGAATGAATAAGTGCCCGAAACTTCATGAACTCGGTCTACTCACTCTGCGCGATAAACGCTTCCTACTATCTCGTCAAGCAACTCGTGACGGGAGAGCGGAGTCCATCTAGTGAGGTTGTCAACCCTTCCTGTTGAGGGGAAAGAATGAATAACGAACAATGTTTTTCCCCAATCCAAATATATCTCACACAACCGAATGGCTTCCGTCAGCGGTGGGCGGTGGTTCATCACAAGTTCCCGCAGCTCATTATCAACCGGAGTGACGTCGTGTTCGAGCATGGAAGCATCTATCACACGTGCTGGGAGACGCGAATTCTGCACCAGTGTCGCCCATGTTGGTGCTTTCTGGAGCGGACGCTAAATAGTGGGCGCATTCATTAGATACTATAAGAAGATGGAGGGATCAGAATTACCCCGACGAGAAACTGAAATGGTGCAAGAAATGTGATCATAATCCGAGACCTTGCAATAAATTGAGAGGCATACCTCCGATCGGGCTGTGCTACTCATGAAGCTAGTTTCGCCACGGGTACCGATTGTTAGTGTTCCTGATAAGCGTGTCATCATATTATATCACAAGATGCTAGTCTGAAATACCAAAAGCGTCGATGAAAGGGTCGGTTTCGGGTTCGTTCGAAGAAGAGGCCGCGACGCGAGTTGAATTTGATGATGTTTTCCCCACGCTACTTCGAGAAGCGAGTGAGACGGTACCCGACAATAAAGGATATGGGTCATCAGGTTTTTTAGCAAGGGCCCCCTCAAGTTCGCGAATGCGTGCAGACATCGATTCGATCTTGTTGTGTAATTCTGCAGTGTTTGCGAGGATCAAACTGACAATGGTGTAAGTAGTATTCCAGTGTGGGTGGATAAGAGCACCTACCGATTGCCTTTCCCCGTGGTCAAGGACCCTTGAGGAAATTTGAGTGTAAACCAGAATCCTAATACTCTGTGCCATTACCGGTGGGACATATGGTTCCACATCCACGTTTAAAACAGTTCTCGCAAGGAACCTAGAACAAGCCAAAGTCTGCATCAATTTGATGCAAGCCAGAATGGAGAAAGCCTTAAACCTTGCGGTCACAACGGAGCTTGAGGCTGGTGCAGGATAGCAGTGAGTATGAACGGCGTTGGTAACCACGTTAGAGTTGCAAAGCAGGCGTACCGTCTGCATTCGGCGCAAGATGTGGGTACGCGACCCGGCTTTTTGCGCTCTTTCTGCACTGGGGCATTCGCTTCTGGGCTACTGGTGATGCGCATGAGTCGTCAGATTGGCAGTCGACGTTTGAAGTATGTCAGCTCGGCAAAGCCCGGGAGCCCTCCTCGATCCGTCCCTCTACCATCCCTGATCGAAGCGACCAGCTTAATTAAATTAAAAGGAGATCCGAGTGGGGTCGCTTGACGCCCGTGGGCCCAGGTACGTGGGGGCAATACCGCAACAACCAAAAGTTTTGGAACTTGAGCTCAGGTCACAGTGATGCGACCTGCATAGTGCGTATGTC
This sequence comes from Boletus patriciae, assembly GCA_038093075.1. Lineage (NCBI taxonomy): Eukaryota > Fungi > Basidiomycota > Agaricomycetes > Boletales > Boletaceae > Boletus > Boletus patriciae. Next base: position 10,697 of record JBBPRK010000359.1, on the reverse strand, counting down.
ACAATCTCGTTCAGACTTCTCACCATTGCATAATTATAGGTATCGGAAAATCCCCTCCCATCCTCCACTAGTAGGCGTCGAGGGCTCTCGTGAGCACCCACCATCACGGAGAGTTCAGAGTCGCAGGCCGTACTCTCCCCAATACATTCACTGCTTACCAGGCATACGGCGATCCCGCCAATGCTTGCATTCTCGTGCCTACATGTTATGGTGCTCGCCTGGAACTTTCCTGTAAGCTCTCAAGCTACTTAACATTCCCTTGCAATGACGTAGTTGGTCTACCTGAAGCGCATCTCGTGGGTGATAACAGGCGCTAGATCCCAAGAAATATTTCATTGTAATTTTTGCCGCTTTTGGAGATGTGCGATTTTCGGCTTTGCGGGTTCACCTTTCCACCTAGTAGTCATCCAACACGGTACTCAGACTTCCTCCGAGAGTAAACGAAAGGTAAGCTAAATGTAACCGATTAGCCCATTCCATTCGATGGTCCTCGCTTTCCCTACTGTTCTTACGAAGACAACATGTGTGTCCTTGTGATTCTCAGGCTGTTCCCAATTGACCTGATATTTCATCAGGCATGCTCAGAAGGGGCTGTTGATGCCGCAACAGGATACTTGGACCATCTCGTTCATACCTTTTTGCTAGGACTGCCTACTAGAACTAGTCCCATACCCAGTGACCTGTTTGCCCATTCACGTAAATGCTCCATAGTACAACACCCCCACCCCAACTATATTACACCCGGTGTGTACATACAATTTAAATAGTGCGTCACTGAACAAAAGAATACAACTCCATCATGGACCCTCATCTCGGAGCCGGCGCTGCAAGTCGCCGGTTTGCTCCACTAGCGCTGTGCGGGTTCCTGAGTAAACAATCTCGTAACTGCATAACCGGTCCCCCGAAATTTCATGGTTTTGCGACCGCCGACCAGAGAAGGTTCGCTGGGGTAACTCGGGTCGTCCGCCGATCTGGGCATGTGGACTTCCAAACTCCCCGGGACCCCAAATGTCGGTGGGAGGCAAGTGGGAGGATTCCCTTTGTGGATGCGTGCAAGCATGGTTTCTTCCGTCGGTATGCTCACGCCACAAGGAGTGAACTGGAGGATCTTATGACGTGACGGACTCATCGGAAGTGACAATGTGGCAAATGGGACCGTGGTTGAATGACATGCTTGCTGTAAGATTGTTGTGGAATCATTGTCTTTGACTGCGTCTCCCGCAGTCGGGATCAGCCAACCTTGAAGTTCAGTTGTCCAGTCTGGCCGTCGAGGATACCGCGGATCATGACCAACATTCGTCCTTATCACGGCGCCAGCCGTTGACCGATATCCGGTCACCTGGTCCGCGTTGAACTTTCCTCTTCCTGGTTAGTGTGGGAAACGGCGCAAAAGTCAGGTCCAATTTGGCATCCGTTTGTATTCGCGTCCCACGATATGGGTCGTCGGTTCCATTTCTGTCCACGAATATTAACACTTAAAGGGCTGGCATGATGAGTGGCCCACTAACCGGTTCCCCCAGCGTTTACTGCCACTATGGCGGATTGCGCCACTTCCTCATCGTCCGACAAGCCGTTGCTCTCGCCCTTGACTCTTACCAATGTCGTTTCAGCGGACGCCACGGAAGATGTGATACCTCCAGTTCATACTCACCGCACAGTAGTGCTCTGTTTCGATGGCACAGGCGACCAGTTCGATGCAGATGTAAGTTCGCCTGGGTCATTCATACTTGTCCGTCTTATGATCCCACTATCTACAGAACTCGAACATTATCCAGTTCTTTTCCATGTTGAAGAAGGATGACCCTGCCCAACAGATGGTATACTACCAGGTCGGTTGTTTTTGGTGTGGCTCGAAGTGCTCTAACGGTTCAGGCGGTTCATTTTGGTAGGCTGGAATAGGCACCTATACTATCCCCCAGATAGCGACTCCATTCATGGCCAAGCTATCGAAGACCATCGACATGATGATCGGAAATCACCTAAACGCACACGTGATGGGTAGGTATCTTTTCCCTTGGAGTTCTTCATGAGATTCACTCATCGGCAAATTCTAGGTGGTTATGAGTTCTTGATGCAAAACTGTACGTGAAATTTCCTTCATTCAATGGTCATATGCTGAGCCGGTCTATCTACGATGCGCAGATGAAGCGGGTGATAAGATTTGTATCTTTGGATTCTCGAGGGGTGCTTACACTGCCCGTGCATTGGCTGGGATGTGAGTCTCGGCGTGTTGCATCTGTGCGATTTTTCCCATACTCGATCTATCATGTAGGATCCACAAAGTCGGTCTGCTACCTCGATGCAATCATCAGCAGGTCCCATTTGCATACAAGATGTACTCCCAAGACGACGACCTTGGATGGCGTCAAAGCACAGCCTTTAAAAAAGCTTTTTCCATTAACGTCGACATTGAATTTGTGGGAGTTTGGTAAGTTCGAACTTCGAAGAATCTGCCATGGACTCACCCCGGAACGTGTTAGGGATACGGTCAGTTCTGTGGGCGTGGTTCCTCGCAGGTTGCCATTCACGAAAGTCAATGATAACATTCGGTACTTCAGACATGCTCTGTCACTGGATGAACGCCGAGCGTACGTCTTTTTTCTTTTTAAGTACCGGCCAATGACTAATCTTGTTATACAGCCGGTTCAAAGCAAACTGCTTCAACCGATCCACAGAGGAAGAACGTAAACTCGGTGTCAAGCACCATGAGATGCCGCGCAGTATCAAGAAAGTCCACGTGCCTTCCATGCCGAAAGTTGTCAAGCAATACAGCAATGGTCATCATCACAAGTCATCCTTACCGGAACTCGAACAACAATATTCTGAAAGAATCGAGGAGACAAATGTCGAAGAGGTGTGGTTCGCTGGCGTCCATTGTGGTATGTCCGTCAGTGTCTGCAGAAACCATTGGCGACGTACTTAGTGCCATGCAGACGTCGGTGGTGGATCTGTCAAAAATGGCACCCGTAACAGTCTAGCACGCATTCCGTTGCGGTGGATGATCAGACAGTGTTTCCTCGCTAACACGGGGATCATGTTCCACCGCTCCATGTTCAGGCAAATTGGCATGGATGACGCCATGTTACATCCGCACGTCGTCGAGCGTCCTCCAGCAGTTTATCAATCACCACCTCCTCGATCGCCTCCTGGTACGCCAGACTCGATGAAAGCCTATTCCGTACCGCCTCCACAGGTCGTCGACGGTGATCCGACGATCGTAGCCTACAGTGACGGTGGGACGTTCGTCAACGAGGAACAGGAAGATTTAGCAGATGCCCTTTGTCCCCTATATGACCAACTGGAGCTTGCATGGCACTGGTGGGTCCTTGAGGTCATCCCGCAAAAGTTGCATTATCAGAGAGACGAAGACGACCACTGGGCCGGTCGCTATGTGTAAGCCGACATCTAGTGCCGCGTGAGCGATTAGTTGACTTGACGTTATCCTGTGTAGGGTCAATATGGGTTCGGGGAGACACATTCCTATGCAGCGGAAAGAGGGGGTCAAGATCAAGTTGCACCGGACGGTCAAGGTTCGTATGGAAGCAGATGGATTGGCAGGGGGTAAGTATTGGCCCAAGGCCAAACTGAAGGTTGAGCCGCAGTGGGTCGACTAGACGTTCGATGTCTTGGAGTCTCTGTCCGCTTTGGCTTTGCATATGCATTATCTTCATTCTTGTAATCTTGAACCATTGGAAGTATGCCTGTTGATAACCTGACACGACTTCTTGTAATAACTACACTCTTTTTAACACCAGTTAGGGTATTGCATCTTGACACCGAATGCCAGTGATATCAGGTGCAGGTGAGTCAGACCTTGGAGGCAAGTATAGCCCATAGCTAGTTGTCTCCCGGACATGACGTGAAATGGCGCCCACCGTAGTTGGTGCTCCCTCTATATGACTCGGAGGAACCCCGCAACCAGAGCGATTCCGGACTCACTCCATGGGACATAGAATCACAGGATACATAACCTCCACGAAACGCATCCGCAGATGTACTCACTCTGGGCTCATGATGATCTTCCACGTCATCGGAATCAACCAAATCTTTGGTGTGTTTCGGTAAGTGTGCCTTGATTAGATCGTGATACCGTTCGACCAGAGTCAATTTACATGCCCTGTTCCTCGGGTTCTTTTGGTTATAGCAACCGAAAGCGGGGTCAACGTTGCTGCATGTTCACATTGGTTCTGAAGCCTGCTAGGAAAATACCGAGACTCGTCAAGATGACCCTGGGACGGTGATAATGGCATCCTGGATGCGCGCCATCCATGAGTTCACGCGGGTACTCCCCGCCCACGTCAGACCTACGCTGATCGTGCCAACGAGCGAGGCCAATGCACCCTGACCGATCGCGTCCGGAATGTTGCTCCCCGAGGTTCGTATAGCTGTGGCAGTTGTTCGCGACGCAGGCGTTCTTCGTCGGTTCGTCAATGTACTATTTCTCTATCATATCCCTTACGCCCGTCAATTTCGACGCACGCCGAGGTTTTGCATACTCTCGGGCAGCGGTGCAGGGATTCGACGCGCGAGTTGGACCGAAGCTGGTGCGGAAGGGAACGTTCTTCTATCAGATCTGTTGTGGATCGTGTGAAAGTATAACCGTCAGTGTTCAGTCTGGTTTACAGTCTGCTAGTCCGTTCCTCCAAGTAGCTGGGAGCTTTGTCCCGATGCACTATATGTCCGCATATCGGCCAGCTGGACGATGCCGTGAATGGTATTTCGGCGTTCGCGAATATCGATGAGTGTCTTGGGGGACAAAGTTGGGCAACAAAATACGACGATCATAAGTGTGAGTGACGAGAGCAGCATACTCATGGTGCGACGCGCCGTGGGCTCGCTACCTTGCCTTTTCAGCCTGAGTTTTCTAAGGGGCGTACGCTGGTGGATACAACGCGCTCCTGTCCACGACCATCACCGAGGGTGTACAAAACTACGCCTCCGTCGATGAGATGATCTATTTCGTTCGGAGAACTGGGATGCTATTCGATCCGCCCATTGCGGGTGTGATATTCGGTAGCCACGCGCGGTCCTTGTCTGTCGCTGTGGTGCTCGAGTCCGTGGTGGATCTACACAAGAGATATGGCGACGTAGTGTTGTTTATCAGGGCTTTGTCGCTGCGTGGGATGTGTGAGGTGGCTGGACGTGCGCGTGAGGGACAGAGGGAGGTGGGTTTGGGAAACTGCTTGGTGGTTTCTACCAGAGGTAAAAACGAGGTCTTTGATCAAGGAACACTGTATAGGGGATTCCGAGTCCCGAACCAGAGTTAACCGTGACATTCATAAAATCGCTCGTTTATCGCAAGACTCCAGCCATGTCTCGAATTCAAACCTCTTCAACCTCACTGGCATACATTGTGGTGACCATAAGACGGTGTACGTCGGACCACCATTTATTCTGAAAAACCCACAGGGTGTATCCATCTTGGTCGAATCTGACAACGCAGTGAGTACGCGATAGTGCTGCTACCGAAGTGGAGTGAACTTGCTTCTGGAAAGCTGCCAGTGTTTATAACGTCACCGCATGATGGTCTTTCGTCCAATCAGAGCTCTCAAAAGTGGCAACCAGTAAGGGTCCTACGTAGCTACGAAGTACTTTTTTCTTCAGAATCGCTCAGAACCTACTAATCCTGCTAGTAGTGCACTAAGTACCCGGTTCACTGACTTCCAAGTCACGTCCAATTTGGCATCCGTTATGTATTCGGGCCCCGCGCGTGTGGGCCCTCGTCGGCTCTTTTTCTGCCCACGAACTTTGTTAATATTAAACGGCACTTAAAGGGCAGGGCAGGTTGAATTGGCCCACTGACCAGCTCCCCCAAGCGCTGACTCGTACCATGGCGGATTGCGCCCCCCCTTCCGCTTCCTTATCGTCCGACAAGTCGTTGCTCTCGCCCTTGACTCTTACCAATGGCGTTTCGGCGGACGCCACGGAAGAGGTGATACCTCCAGTTCATACTCACCGCACAGTAGTGCTCTGTTTCGATGGCACAGGCGACCAGTTCGATGCAGATGTAAGTTCGCCTGGGTTATTCATACTTGTCCGTCTTATGATCCCACTATCTACAGAACTCGAGCATTATCCAGTTCTTTTCCATGTTGAAGAAGGACGACCCAGCCCAACAGATGGTATACTATCAGGTCGGTTGTTTTCAGCTTGGGCTCGAAGTGTTGAACCAGGCGATTCATTTTGGTAGGCTGGAATAGGCACCTATACTATCCCTCAGATAGCGACTCCGTTCATGGCCAAGCTATCGAAGACCATCGACATGATGGTGGGAAGTCACCTAAACGCACACGTGATGGGTAGGCATCCTTTCCGTTGGCGCTCTTCACAAGATTCACATCGGCAAATTCTAGCCGGCTATGAGTTCTTGATGCAAAACTGTACGTGAAATTTCCTTAATTCAATCACCACGTGCTGAGCTGGTCCGTCTACGACGCGCAGATGAAGCGGGTGATAAGATTTGTATCTTTGGGTTCTCGAGAGGCGCTTATACTGCCCGTGCACTGGCTGGGATGTGAGTCTTGACGTGTTGTATCTGGTGATTTTTCTCATGCCCGATCGCTTTCTATCATGTAGGATCCACAAAGTCGGTCTGCTACCTCGATGCAATCATCAGCAGGTCCCATTTGCATACAAGATGTACTCCCAAGACGACGACCTGGGATGGCGTCAAAGCACAGCCTTCAAAAAAGCTTTTTCCATTAACGTCGATATTGAGTTTGTGGGAGTTTGGTAACTTCGAACTTCGAAGAACATGTGCCATGGACTTACCCCGGAACGTGTTAGGGACACGGTCAGTTCCGTGGGCGTGGTTCCTCGTAGGCTGCCGTTCACGAAAACCAATGACAACATTCGGTACTTCAGACATGCTCTGTCATTGGATGAGCGCCGAGTGTACGTCTTTTTTCTTTTTAAATATCGGTCAACTACTAACCTTGTTATACAGCCGGTTCAAAGCAAACAACATCAACCGATCCACAGAGGAGGATCTTAAACTCGGTGTCAAGCGCCATGAGATGCCGCGCAGCACCAAGAAGATCCACGTGCCTTCTATGCCGAAAACCATCAAGCAACACAGCAATGGTCATCATCATCACGAGCCATCCTTACAGGAACTGGAGGAACAATATTCTGAAAGAATCAAAGAGACTGATGTCGAAGAGGTGTGGTTCGCTGGCGTCCATTGCGGTATGTCCGTCAGTCTGTGCGGTAGCCATTGACGACTTACTTAGCGTCATGCAGACGTCGGTGGTGGATCTGTCAAAAATGGCACCCGTAACAGTCTAGCGCGCATTCCGTTACGGTGGATGATCAGGCAATGTTTCCTCGCTCACACGGGGATCATGTTCCATCGCTCCATGTTCAGGCAAATTGGCATGGATGACACTATGTTATATCCGCACGTCGTTGAGCGTCCTCCGGCAATCTATCAACAACCACCTCCTCGATCGCCTCCTGGTACGCCAGACTCGATGAAAGCCTACTCCGTACCGTCTCCGCAGGTCGTCAACGACGATCCGACGATCGTGGTCTACAGTGACGGTGGGACGTTCGTCAACGAGGAACAGGAAGATTTAGCAGATGCCCTTTGTCCCCTATATGACCAACTGAAGCTTGCATGGCACTGGTGGGTCCTTGAGGTCATCCCTCAAAAGTTGCATTATCAGAGAGACGAGGACGATCACTGGGACGGTCGCTTTGTGTAAGCCAATATCCCGTGCTGCGTGAGCGATTCGTTGACTTGGCGTTATCCTGTGTAGGGTCAATATGGGTGCGGGGAGACACATTCCTATGCAACAGAAAGAGGGCGTCCAGATCAAGGTGCACCGGACGGTCAAGGTTCGGATGGAAGCAGATGGATTGGCAGGGGGTAAGTATTGGCCCAAGGCCAAACTGAAGGTTGAGCCGCAGTGGGTCGACTAGACGTCCGACGTCTCGGAGTCTCTGTCCGCTTTGGCTCTGCATATGCATTATCTTCATTCTTCTAATTTTGATCCATTGGATGTATGCCTATTTATATAACCTTCTCACACGACTTCATGCGATAAGTACACTCTTTTTTAACACCGGTCAGGGTACATTGCATCTTGACACTGGATGGTAGTGACGCAGGCGGCCGGGGTGAGTCGGATTGTCTGAGGCAGGTATATATAGCCCATAGCTAGTTGTCTTTCGTACATGAGGTGATGGCCCAGCGTAGTCGGTGCTCCCTCTGCATGACTCGGAGGAACCCCACAACCACTCCACCGGCCATAAAATCAGAATGTACAGAACCCCCACGAAACGCATCCGCAGATCGACAAAGCGGTACCGAGCTCTACACCTTCTCCGGGTTCACAACGATCTTCCACGTCATCGGAATCAACCAAATCTTAGGCGTGTTTCAGGCGAGTGTGCCTTGATTCGATCGTCATACCGTTCTGCCGGAGTCGATTTATATGCGCCTGTTCCCGGGATTCTTTTGGTTATAGAATACTATACCCCGTCGGGGGGCAATATTTCGGACGCGATCGGTCAGGATGCATTGGTCTCGCTCGTTGGCACGATCGGTGCAGGAGCACCCTCGGGAACCCGTGGATGGCGCACATGCAGGACACCGTCCTAGGGGTCACCTTGACAAGTCTTGGTATTTTCCTCGCAAGCTTCAGCGCTTCAGCACCAAGGTGAGCATACCGTTGACCTCTTCGGGTCGTCAATGTACTATTTCCCTACCATATCCCTACCACACGTCTATTTCGACGCACACTGAACTTTTGCAATGGGATTCATATTCTCGAGTAGTGGTGCAAGGACTCGGAAGAGGTGGCAGGCGAGTTGGGCTAGCTGGTGCGGAAGAGAACGTTCTTGTGTCAGGTCTGTGGATCGTCTATAAAAGTATACCCGTCAGTATTCAGTCTGGGCTAATGCACCCCCCCAAGCAGCTGGGAAGATGTACCATATGAGACGTCCGTGTTGAGCTAGGATTCTGCTTCGACAGCCAGTTTGATGTTGGCTCTCAATAATACCGTGAATAGTATTTCGGCTCGCGAATATCGATGGGTGTCTTGGCGGACAAAGTTGGGCGACAAAATACGACGACCATAAGTGTGAGTGACGTGAGCAGCATGTTTATGGTGCGACGCGCCGTGGGCTCGCTTCCTTACATTTTTTTCCGCCCTCTACGGACGTACCTCGCGGATACAACGCGCTCCTGCCCACGACCATCACCGAGGTCTTTGGCGTACAAAACTACGCCGCCGTCAATGGGGTGATCTATTTCGTTCGAGGAACTGGGACGCTATTCGGTCTGCGCATTGCGAGTGTGATACCATCACAGTTGCAATGCGCGGACCGAACCATGTGATGCTCGGTAGCCACGCGCGGTCCTTGTCTATCGCTGCGATGCTCGGATCCTCTCGGATCCGTGGTGTTGTAAAAGAGATACAACGACGTGGTGTAGTTTGTCGGGGCTCTGTTGGTAGCTGCGGCGTTCTGTGTAGGGTATTATGTGAGGTGGCTGGACGCGAGGGGTAAAGGGAGGTGTGTTTGGAAGGCGTAGAGCTATCTGCTTGGTAGTTCCTAGAGGTAAAGAACCTTGGCTGGTAGCAGCAGCCTGAGGGATTACTGTATCGGGGACTCCCGAACCGGGGTTAACCGCGACGTTGACGTTCTAGCCTGTGTTCCTGTTCTCCCGTTTACTCAAGCCAGGGCTCGGATTCAAACCCCTTCAACCTCGCACATTATGGTGGCCATAAAAACGGTGTATGTCGGACCGTCATTTATGACGCAGTTTTTTCTTATGGGACGCCGGGCCGTGCTTTGAAGGATCCGTTGTTTCACAGAAAATTCAGGAGATCGTCGCTATTCTTGGACTATAACCTTGTGATAGGTGTTCTGCCGCGGATCCTCTGAAACACCCTGCATGGCTGGGTGTATCCATCTTGGTCGGATCTAACAATGCAGTGAGAACGGGAACACATCACAGAGGGGTCTCTCTCTCCCCCCGCCTTGACAGGTTCTCACACCTCTCACACCCTCCCCTCGCGCTACAGCGCGACGTGGCGCAACATCATGCATCATTCATCATGTTTCATCGACGTCATGTTCCCTATCTACGCCACTCAAAAGTAAGTCGGCCAGTTGTGCCGGCAGTCAGTTTGCGATACCGACACGCTATTCGTCCCTCGGGGAGTTACTGACACCAAAGCATGCGCCGACTCCGATCCTACTCGTCGTCCGAAGAGACACTGATCCTTTTCTTCCTTGGCGTCCCCACAGGTCGGTCCCCGGCCGAATTCGTCCAGCGTGAACGAAACGAATATTGAAACCGTTGTCGGCGTCATTAACGTGTACGCCCCTCCCCTTCCTTTCCTGCTTTCCCTTTTTGTTTCCTCGCGCGTTGACGCAAACGCACACCCAGCACCGCAGGCTACGTCGAAGGCTCGTGCATCAGCGACCACGGGCAAAGAATTGGTCATTTTCGATCTGTATTTCGGTACTGATGAGGTCTTCAAAGTCTTTTGTCCCTGGTCGCTTTGCCTTTCGGGGCGATCCCCATCTCCTTGTGTTTCTGACGAGGTTCCTTCCCTAACGACAAACATCGTGGCCGAGCACCTGTTTACGCGCACGTTGACAGGCGCCACGGTCACCACCATGTGCAACGCCTCAACGGTGTGGTTTTCAGATGAATTTTGACCCGTTTAAGGGATCTCTACTTG
>JBBPRK010000358.1:0-25120 GCA_038093075.1 Boletus patriciae | reverse complement strand
GTCCCTGTCTCGGCGTGACGGGTGGATATAAAGTCTCTATGTATTCTATGTATCACGTCCTACCCCCCAACGGATGGCATGCATTTAAATTTCTAGCCCTGACCTTTTGCCCGTCTCGAACGCCAGCCCACCAGCTCAACCCGAGTGACGCGATGCACGCCACGAGCGTCACCTGCAGACTCCCCACATAACACGTCTTGCCGTCGAAACACTGATGTTCCGAGGGCAGCTCGCGCGCCGCCACGGCACGCGCGTCCTGCATCAACGCGTGCGCGTCCAGGTACCGCCCAAACATGAGCGAGAACAAGTTGCCCCCCAACATGGGCGAGAACGACACGTAGCCCATGTTTTCCGAAAAGTGTGCTGGCGTCGCGTCGCGTAGAAAACGGAAAACGGAAAACGTCAGCCGACGCTGTTCGTACGCGCAACGAAAAACGTGGACTTGCCCAATCCGAACCACTCGATGACGACCGCCGGGCAGCTCCCGAACAGGGAACCGTATGCGAACCCTAACAAGAGGGTGGCTATCCATAGGGTCTCGACCGAGGAGACGATGATGGCGGTCGCTTGGGAGACGATGAAGAGGGACGAGACGATGCAGAAGCAGTAGGCGCGTGGGAGGCGGAGGCGGGTGTGTGCAAAGTCGGAGACTAGGCCTGGGGTATCGTTACGGTTGGTCAGGATCAGACAGGCGAGAGAGGCAGAAAGGTCACCGATGAGAATACGCCCTGCAAAGTTTCCCAAGCTCAGAATGGATACTTGGGCAGCTTGCCACTTGGAGGCTTCGACGTCGTCGTAAACGGCATGTGTTTTGGCGTAAAGCGCTTGCGCGATCGAACCGACGTTGTTTATGTCTATCAAGAGAGATATTAGTCGGAAACACCTTGCAAGGTCGATGCACTGACACATGAGACCAGTGCCGCTCACTGCGGAAAAGAAAGTATGCGTGAATGTCACAGGTCCCTAACAAGAGCTACCCACATATCCCTATGATCACAAAGACGAGATAAAAGTCTGGAGTGACCCAAAGCTGCTTCCCGTGAATATCCGGCAACCCGTCTTTATCCCCGACGCATCTTTCATGGTGCACACTCGCTGAAAAAGGGGTCAACTGGACGGCGGAGGGTGGAACAGGAACCTGATACGAACTAGGTTCCTGGTCGAGCGGCACGAGCGGTACAGAATCTGCTTCTTCTTCTCCCTCGACATCCCCCTCCAGATCCAACGCAACCGGGGCCTCTCCGACAAAGACGACACCGTCTCCGGTCGGGATGGGATCGTACCCATCGATCGAGGCACGCGAACTCGACGGGTGCACAGGCACAGGCTTGACGATGAACAAACCAACGATCATCGGGATAGCCGTCCCGAGCGCGAGGATGAGCAAAAAGGCAGACGTATCCCCAGGGAAGAACGTGTGCGCGAGCAACGAGAACCAGAACGCCGAGAGCCCGAAACCCGACAGGACGAGGCCGGTGGTGGAGCCGCGCTAAGACACGTCGGCGTCGGCGGCATAAACGTGAGCGCATGAGGTACAAGGGAGAGTACGTACAGCGCTGGCCGGGAAACTTTTTGCGGTCGTGTTGATGGCGGCACCGAACCCCGCGTTGCTGCCCGACCCTGTCAAAAAGCCGCACACGACGAGCAGTGTGAAATGGAGTGACGACACGGTCGCGCCGTTGCCTATGCCGTCGTCGTACATTTGTTTGATGCCCAGGTAGCCGACGAGGAGAGAGATGCAGGCACCGACGAGCGGGATTCGTGGGCCGTTGCGATCGACGATGCGGCCCCAGACAGGGCCGGAGAGGGATACGCCCACTGTGGATGGATTAACCGAGGACTAGAGAGAACATATGCCAGTGAGCACGTACTATTTCCTCCGAGCCCGATGATATTCAGTTGCGTGTGTGATACCCGAAGGCGGGCACCGAGCTGAGGCGCATAGGCTGGTGGCGGCAATGACAATGTTCACGGAGGCGGGAGGTGCGCGGACGAAGAACGACGCACCGGAATATATCTGTTCAGACGCGAAATCACCCTCGGTCAGCGTTGCGTCCGTCATGCAGTATCAAGCGCCCGCACATAGTTAGTTCCAGAGCTCAACGCGACGAGCAGGGATCCGAGGAGCGTGACGGTCCGGGATATGCTGTCCGGATGTGCTGACAATTTGGCCTTCAGCGACTCCATGGTGCGCGTTGGGACGGGCGGTGATAGAGGGTCTTGCACCAGTGTCGTGAGTCGGACGCAACCATACTCAGAAAGCAGTACGTTATGAGCGTGGGCATCGGCAACATGCAAAGTGGCTATGCAATGAGTTGCTGCTGCACAGCTTTGTGCTATCCTCTTCGGCAGTCATGTTGATTCGGCACCTTCAAACAACACATGATTCTACACATAATTTTCACACAAACCTTCATTGCATCATGTATTTTGGAGGTCTGCGGGCTTAAACGAGTTCAATTGAAGCAGAAATGAGCCAGATACTGAAAATACTGGTCGTCACACCGTCACTCGCCGAGCGGTGCCGCAGCTGAGCTTGAACTTTTGTCGAGCTGCTTGCACCTGTGCCGAGCAACTGGCTTGGAACAGCCTCGGAATCCTAGGGTGCTGTTTCGCCTTCACAGGTCAAACGGTTGAAGCCGCTCAGGGCCTCGCTGTCCGATACTCACAAATAGCATTCTCCTGATGTACACCTGTCAATGACGCCTATACTACTTACCGGGATTCAAGCGGAGCTTTATTTCCGCTGACTAGTGACTGCCGAATCAACATGACTGCCGAAGTTGTTGTATAGGATGGTACACTGTCCAGCTGGTTATAAGACACTTTGAACGAAGTTCGTGAAGTATACACTCAAACCAGGCATTCGTATAAAATACAGAGTAATTCGGGTGGTCATTTTTCAAGAACCCAGGTCGCCTTCCCGACCGATCCTAGCGCTGAGCATCACCTCCGACTTGACTTGCGCCCAAATAGGATCGTCGAATTCCTTGATATATTTCGTCGTTGCACGGAGCGCCTCGCTGCGTGTGGCGCCCGGCTCAACAGGCCCGTCCGACGGGCTTCCTTGGACTGCCACGGACGACGGGATCTTCAATCGATGAAGTCATTCTAGACGATTCGATGAACGTCCGCCGTATTCGATCCGGTACTAAATTTAGGGGTTCGGGAGAGCGCTCGAGCCCGGGTTGAGCCTAGTACTTGGACGCCGAGCCTGGATGTTCCGTGTCTGCGGCAATCATTTACTGATTTCGTCGATGGCGAGAGCCGCTCCATGGTCGGATGAACGACAGGATCGATGGGACCTACATACATAGATGGTGAACATATATTATGTTTATCCAATGCCGAGTTTAGGCAGGCGAGACTCGGGGGATGCGTGCTCAGTCCGGGTCGACCTGATGTCAGTCTCGAGTCGGCGTTAATCGGGTCAAGACACGACACCTACACTTACATACACCTACGTCACTCGACGTCATGAGCACCTTCAAACATATTCTCTACCCGATCACGCGCAGGCTCCGCGCTTAATCTGGAGAGAACAACGGACTAATCAATTAATACCTATATAGCCAAGGACAGCGATAATAGGTACATTTCAGCTCGAGTAGGTGGGAATACACGATTTGAATGGCTCACCACAAAGGGTCGCAAGGACAAAAGCATCTACTGTAAAAGACTAGATGGCAGGCACAAAGTTCAAGGTGCGATCACAAACAAACAATGATAAATGAAAACGGTATTCGGGTACTCGACGAGCCGCTGCCAGCCCTAGAGGGTGGGTTTCCTGTCAGGGATGGGAGGATCGACGGAGTCTAGATGTCGAACACCCACTGCGTGTGATACGGCGTGGTCAGGTGTGTGACGTTTCCTCCCATCTTTTTGACGAACTTATCGCTGGGATGCATTGCAGGCGGGAACCCTGCACGTCAGTGGGATGGGAAGTTGATTGGGGAAACGGGGCGTGGTCGTAATGCAAGGCAATAGTAATAATCATGGTGACAGTTGGTGTGATTGATGGAACGTGTCTCGGACGGAACTTGGAGTCGAGGTGTGACGGGGTTAAATGGGAAAAGATCGCATCTGACATGGATGGGAGGATGCTTGGCCAAACAGGGGCTATGTGTGATCGGAAGGTAAGTGTAACCTAGTGTACAGCCCGGAAGAAGGACTGCGATGCTTGAATGGGAACCGATTTGACCCGAGGGTGGTGAATCAAGGGGGAGGATTTGTCGACATTCATAACCGTTTACCATGAAACGTCAACCGTTTCAACTGGTGCGAGACTCAAGATGTTGGTCTGGCACGCAATTTTGAGATGGCAAGGTCGATAATCCTGCCGCTCGGTATGACGGGAGTGGACTGGGGGCCGAATGGAACCCATCAGGCGGAGCGAACAGGGTCAAGGTGCTGTGCGGGTCTGGCGTTGTCCCGGTTTCGGGAGCCTAAATTTTTCGATTTTGAGTTGAGAACTTGCTGCGGAAATGGTCGAGATGCTTGGTAAATCTTTATTCGCTTGAAGAACGTGACTCGGAACAAGGATCACTCACTTCGGCACCAAACCGGCCGGAATTACGGGAGTATTGTTCGTCGTAGTGAGTCACATCACCTGATCAGGAGGGGACTCCACCGCTCGGTGTTCGGCATGGAAGTGACGGCGCAGAAGAAGGCAGTAGGGCGCAATATGTCTCCCTTTTTTGAACAGTGTCGCAAGGAAGGTGTGTCATGACAGGCTGCGCCGCCCGGCCCTGGTGACTATTCCTGCGTTGATGCCACTTCTTGTCCTCGGCCGATGCGGCGGCTGAGGACAGTACAAGCTTGATTTTCCATAAATAAAGCTCGACAATACTGAGTATCGTTCTGCTCCATTGCCGGGCGTGTTTTTTTGTGGGACAATGTGCGAAGAAAGGGGACCACATGGTTTTCAGTTACGGATTGGGCATCGGAAGCCCTTGGCACGCCGTGTCCGCGGAATCAAAATGGCAACATATTCTCACGAGTAAATTGGATGAGTCTTCCGTCTTCCTTTGCTCCTTTCCCCGCACATCTCGCTTTCCGCTTCCATCTTGTTTTAAAGGCCGTTTCATCACACGTCCTCTCAGCCCCTCTTTTATACCCTTCTCTTCAGATCACTAGTGCCCCAATGCTATTCTCATCTCATTCTCCCTTGTCGTTCTCGCCGCCCCCTCAACCCTCCTCGCCCTTGGATACATCGTTCACAAATCCATGGGGATCATTCTTCGACGTCTCTCAAAACTCGGGCGATCGCCATGACCCTCCTGACGCTGGCTCTTCTTTCCCGGATCTTGATCAACAAGCCTCGCAGAGACTCCTTCGTGAAGGGTCCAGCTCGTCCGTTCCTCAGCTCTTCCCACAGACACAAGAAGCCGATATCTCTCCTGCGGCACTGTTTTTGGCTGCATTCACCCCGCCCATGCAGTCCCAGCCCTCGCGGATGCCTGATGACGAGGGTGAGACGGTGGCTGGCTACGTACTAGGTCCGGTTATCGCACACGGTGGCTTTTCCAGCATCAGGCGCGCTTTCTCCCCTTCAGGTGGCGTTGTCGCAATCAAGATCGTGAGACGATCAGACGTTGCAAGGCAGACTGATCCATCATTGACCAGAAAACGTCTCGATCATGAAACCGAGATCTGGTCATCCCTCAGTCATGAACATATCCTCCCTCTCTTTTCCACCGAACATATTTCTTATGCCGACTTCTATGTCACACTCTTCTGCCCCGCTGGCTCGCTTTTCGACATCCTCAAACGGGACGGTTCGCCCGCTTTACCTCTGGACGATGCCGCCACGATGTTTCGCCAAGTCATCCGAGGTGTACGATACTTGCACGAAGTTGTAGGATATGTCCACAGAGACGTCAAGCTTGAAAATGTTCTTGTAGACGAGATGGGCGTCTGTCGCATTTGCGACTTTGGTCTCACTCGCAAAATCGGCGAGTCAGACGACGACGAGCGCTTGGACGACCAAGGCAGCTCTGCCATGCATCGCCACCGTTCCACCATCCACCACACCGTGCGTGTAAAAACCCCGTTGTCCGCCCATGCATCCATCTTGCGTCATGCCCCTCGCCGTCATCGCACCTCCACTCCCGTTGGCGACTACTCCCCTGCTCCTGTCCATCCCGCCCACGCATTTCAACCCGGCTCGTTAGCGTACGCTGCGCCAGAACTCCTGTCCCCGCAAACACCTGGCAAGGATCATGGGGCAAACCCGGCACAAGATATGTGGGCATTGGGGTGTCTACTCTATGCACTGCTCACCGGTCGACTCCCTTTCTTCGACCCGTTTGAGCCTAGATTGACAATGAAAATTCTCCATGGTGAGTAAAAATCCATCCTTGTCCCCCTCTGGCTCATGTACTCTTCCCAGGCGTGTATGATATGCCGAGTAATATTGGTCGTGGAACAGCTCGTGTGTTGAAAGGATGCCTTGAGCCTGACGTGCGGAACCGTTTGACCATCGCGATGGTGGATGAGATAGCTTGGGACATTGGTTTGGGAGAAGCTGATGAAGAACCACACGAGGACGAAGTTGAGTTCGTAGATTCCCACAACCAACCTTCCACATCAACGCGTCGCCGGTCGCGAGAACGTTCTCGCGACTACACAACCCCCGATCGGTATTCCTCTCGCCCACGCAGGTCCCTTTCTCGTACCTCTGTCAGTTCGCTCTCAACTAGAAGTACGAGCCGGAGTGTATCTAGACCCCCAACCACGCGCTTGCCGCTTGCAACGGCATGTGACGTCGAGCACACGCCTACAGCTCTGGATATCAATGGTTCTGCTCCCATGTCGCCTACGTCCGCAGTCGAACGTGGTCGAAGCCCAAAAAAGGCAGACCAGCGACTAGCCGATCGCTTTGCTCCTTCAATAGGGGCTTCTACAGCGCGATCTGAGCTTGGCTGCGAGCCTAGTCGTGGACGGGATATATATTCTGCCACGGATGTGTTGGATAACACTGCCCGCTGGGCTTGTGCATTGGGTCTGAACACCATTGCAGAAGTCACAACGCGTTTGAACGGTACGTCGTCACCTGCGGTGGAGAAATTGCGCAGGATACAACATACGCATCACTCTGGCGAGTCAAAAGGGGGCAAAAGGGCTGGGAGCGCACCGCCAGTGTCGTCTGCGTGGCCCCTCCTCCGAGTTCGAGCGGGTGTCAAGCAGGATTCGTCGTCATTGAGACAGGGAGAGTCTACTTTGTTCCTGCGCGAGCCGAGCGCTGCACCGATCCAGATCGTCCACAAGAACGGTACGCGGAGCCGCAGTGTGGGCTACGAACCAGACAGTACTGCGCGTCGGCTTTTCTAGGACTCTGACATCTCTGTCTTGTCTGCGCTTGCCCTCTGTCGCATCGGCGTCCTCATGTTTACGCCAAGCCCCGAACGAACTACATCTGTGAGTCTCACCCATGATGGACGTGCTCGACGCGTTTCTCTCTCTTCTCGTCAGGAATTGCATGTGCTTATGAATTTATTTTTATCTCCCTTGTATCTGTAGTCTGTATAGCGATATACGCACGCGACACTGTGATACCAGCCACTTTTTTCTTCACTTTTTTTATTCTTCAGCCTCACCTCTCACTCTCGCTCTCGGTCTATCATGCTCTCTTTTTTCGGTGTCTTTTTTCCCTACTCTAACACACTCACACACATTCTCTCTTATTTTAATATTTGTGGGCCTTACCCGTTGGAATGTGTTTTTCCTGGATTGGCATGCACGGATATTCTTTCAACTGTGGACAAAACGCTATCTATTCATCACTCTCATCACTCCATTTTCGTTTTCTTTTTTTATTTACTCACGACACATTGTACGATTAGTTTCGGTGCGTACCGGCGTGCAACAGCAATCGATTGCCTTTTGTCACTACCTTTGACTTGATCGAATTGGTGTGTGGCTGGTTTCAATGCGGCCTGTGACATGGCCCGTAATTATGTTCTGCACAATTTCCGTGTCACTTCCTGATCGCTATTGGCTGGGGCGTGTCGCGCTGGCCTGTTGCAGAATAGTACAGACGATGATCACGCAACTCGCTCGGGTGGTACTATCCCAAAGAGCGTTGTATGGTCGACGATCGGCCCCTATCTTTCCGTGTTCATTGGTCCAACCAAATTCGCCGAGGACGAATGTTGAGGACTGGTCGAGTTGAGGAGCACCTTTGGTAGGCGTGTTTTTCTCGAGTGGTGTCGAGCTAGCTACTTTGCGAGGTTTGACGTCATGGTCAACCCCCCACCCAAATTGGAAACTCGACCGCACCCACCAGCACAAACTTTTCTCCTCGAGTCCAGCACAATGGCACTTTGACCAAGGATCCGATGGCGCACGTCTCCAATTGACGGCTCACCGATTTTTTGGTGGTCTTTTTCTGCCAACGCAGTGCGTCAAACATGCACGGATACTGGTTTTGAGTGCCCCCAGCTTCCTCTCCAAAATCGTCACTCCGCCTCCCGGGGCAATCGGGTACCTCTCGTCGTCGTCTTATACGTGAGTCTTACATGGAGGTTGGACATTGTTAGTTGTCGTAAACTCGACATTGCAGAATCCAACAACAAATTTCGGGTCTGTTTTGTTTCCAGCTACCGTCTCCTGCTTTCTGCTTGCCCTCGTAGGCTTGTGGATTGAGCTTCAGTCTTGCTACATACTCACTCTTTTCCCTCTCGGAGCTATAGCGCGTAAGTGATGGCTATTATGCCTACGTATGCTCTGGGACAACCGACTCTGATGTGTCCCTGAAAGTCCCTGGACGAGGTGCACGAATCTCACCCTATAAGTTTTAAGAATATCAAAGTCCAGTCAAGCCGCAGATCTCATCGACACAAGGGTAACTCGTCCATCAATCCCTAATGACTGCCTTCTCAACCTCACGTCGTTCATGTTGCGAGTGCTGGGAAGTAGAAGATTCTTCTTTCGATTCGGTATGCGGGTGCGGGCCAGAGGTTGGGTGTGCGCGCGTTCGCGCGCGCTGGGTCATGGGACTTGTGGGAAAGGTTGGATTGCCGGATATACGCGGTGTGCGCGCGTAGGCGATGGAGGTTTTGCGTGCGCTTGGTGGTGGTGTGTGTCAGTGATGGCGCATGTGCGGTGAGTAGTGGTAGCGTTGGTGTGGCCCGTGGTGGCGCATGAACGGCAGTGATGGTACTCAGGGTGGCCTTACTCAAGCACTATGGTATCACAGGCCGTGATTATAAAAGGGGTCAGGCTTTTGCTTCTCAGGCCGGGCCAGGGCTTTTGGGAGCTGGGTCGGGCCGCGCACCTTGAACCAACAACTCAGACGAAATTCCGCTGCTCTTGATAGGGGCTCCTCCTACATTCTGTCATCCCATCATGTTTTCCACGAAATATCGGGAACATTTCTCAGACCCCAAAGTGATCGCGTTGCAGACTGCGTTGGGCGAACGCGACCCATTCTACAGCGGAATATGTGCCCTCCCAGATTATCAGCAGCCCCTGTATTACACCCACGGCGACATTACGCGGTGAGCCACTTGCCAGGCCCTGGTAGCATATCTAAGCAAATCTCGCATAGTCGCATTGATTTTCCCAACGCCGGAACGCACGACCTCGAAGCGTTGTATCGAGCTTGTGAACCCGCCAAGTTTGGCCGCAGCGGGGAGAATGTTTTCGACGAGTCGTATAGGAAAGCGGGAAAGATGGATCTGACTTCTTTTGCGACACTCTTTGATCCACGCACCCTCGGAATCCACGAGCAGGTATCAAAGGCGCTGCTCACTGAGAGCTTCGCGACGATGGATATGGAGTTGTACAAGTTGAATGTTTATGGTAAGCGCTCTGATTAGTAGCAGCTTCGTCGCTCTGAATCCGGACTCATTGTGTCATAGGACAGGGAGATTTCTTCAAGGCTCACAAGGACACGCCACGGGGTCAGGACATGTTCGGCTCCTTGGTCGTCGTCCTTCCCACTCGGCACGAGGGAGGCCAATTCGTACTTCGTCAAGGAGAAAAGGAGTGGACGGTCGATTTCACCGACAAGTTTGCGACTGCCACAGAGCCCTCTGTTTGCTTCGTTGCCTTCTTTGGTGACACTGAGCACGAGGTCTTGCCCGTCACCTCCGGACATCGCGTGACGCTCACTTACAACCTCTACCATAAACCTATTCACCCCAGCACGTCGTCGATCCCCACTCCGTTCCATCTCAAAGTCAAGCGAGCGCTCGTCGATCTAGTGAACGACAAGTCGACACTCCCGAACGGCGGGTATCTGGGATTCGGTCTCGTCCACGAGTACGTCCACACGGGCCGCAATCTGCTGGACAATTTGTTGGACCAGCTGAAAGGATCGGATCGTGCGCTTGCCAACGTGTGCGACACGCTGGGTCTGCGGTATTCCCTCAGGCTTCTTTATCGCAGCTTCATTGACCAACGATTGAACCTCATCACCACCAACGAGCTCAATCTGAAGGCGAGCGACGAGATAGAGATGGAAGATTCCACGGCTGAGCTCTACCTCTTGGTGGCGCTCAGGGGACTAAACATCAACCAGGTCGAGGGTGTCGATCTCGTCGGGACGCCATGGAAGTTTGATCCAGCGTTATTCGATGAGGATTATAAACTCAACCCCTGGGGGAGGCAACCCATTGACCCCGAAACCGGTGAAGAAGAACTGGACTTTGGGTCGACGTTGAGGCGGTTCGTTAGGGATCCTGTCACCCAGGTGCTCGAGATTACGCCAATGGCATCGTCGGTGGCTATCCGCTCTGCGGTCTTGACGTATGGTAACGAGGCGGAGATAGAGTTCTTTTATGGGACTGCGTGCATGCTGATCGCTGTCGACCCAGCAGAATCGCGCAAGCCCCTTGAAGTGTAATGATGATCGCTCGGGTAGATTGGATTCAGCATTGAAGCATAACGAGACCTGACCTATCCTTGTATTCATGTATGTAACTACACCAGATTTGAACTGAATCCAAAGGCTCGTTTTCAAGTTTCGAGTGTCACATTTTTGGTTACATAGGATCAATGATCCACATCACCATATGGCCCACGTCAGGTATTAGTGAGTCAGGCTTTTTGGGATCGGGAAACCGCCTCGCTCCTAGTAATACCTCTCGGCTCTGACTGCTCCGGTCGAGGGGTAGCATCCCTCAATTCACAGCACCTCGTTATTATACGTATTGCACGCTGTGTGGCTCTTGTGCCCGAGGCCGCCCTGCGTAAGATTCTAAGTCACAGTGGCAATGGGAACAAGGGTCCCAAGCCAAGCCAATTGAAAAAGAACGAAAAGGGTATCAGCACGACTTCATTGAATTTTGTAGTTTGATGACGTCATGGTCAAGCCAACGGCTTGCCAAATTGGAAACTCGACCGCATGGTGACCACTCCGAATGACACTTTGACCAAGGTTCTTGCGCACGTCTCCCATTGCGGGCTCACCAATTTTTAATGGTCTCTTTCTGCCAATGCGGTGCGTCAAACATGCATGGATACCGGCTTTGAGTGCCCCCAGGCTCAACTTCCTCTCCAAAGTCGTCACTCCGCCTCCCAGGGCAATCGGGAACCGTCTTATGCGTGAGTCTTACATGGAGGTCCGACATTGTTAATTGTCGTAAACTCGAATTTGCAGAATCCAACAACAAATTTCAGGTCTGATTTGTTTCCAGCTACCGTCTCCTGCTTCTGCCGGCGCTCGGCTTGTGGATTGGGAGTTTCAGTCTTGCTACAGACTCACTCTTTTCATCGACACAAGGTAACCTGTCTATCAATACCTAATGACTGCCTTCTCAACCTCACATCGTTCACGTTGCGAGTGCTGGGAAGCAGAAGATTCTTCTCTCGACTCGGTATGCGGGTGCGGGCTGGAGGTTGGGCGTGCGCACGTTCCCGCGCGTTGGGTCATGGGACATGTGGGGAAGGTTGGATTGCCGGATATACGCGGTGTGCGCACGTAGGCGATGCAAGTTGTGCGTGCGCTTGGTGGTGATGCGTGTCAGCGATCATGTGCGGCGAGTGCTAGTAAGTGGTGGCTGTGGTGCGGCCTGTGGTGGCGCATGAACGGCAGTGATGGTACTCAGTGAGCTACCCGGTGGCCTTGCTCAAGCACTATGGTATCACAGGCCGTGATTATAAAAGGGGTCAGGCTTTTCTCAAGCCGGGCCAGGGCTTTTGGGAGCTGGGCCAGGCCGCGCACCTTGGACCAACAACTCAGGCGAAATTCCGCTACTCTTGATAGGGGCTCCTTCGCTACATTCTGTCATCCCACCGTGTTTTCCAGGAAATATCGGGAACATTTCTCAGACCCCAAAGTGATCGCGTTGCAGACTGCGTTGGGCGGACGCGACCCATTCTACAGCGGAATATGTGTCCTCCCAGATTATCAGCAGCCCCTGTATTACACCCACGGCGACATTACGCGGTGAGCCCCTTACCAGGCCCTAATACTAGTAGTATCTAAACAAATCCCGCATAGTCGCATTAATTTTTCCAACGCCGGAACGCACGACCTCGAAGCGTTGTATCGCGCTTGTGAACCCGCCAAATTTGGCCGCAGCGGGGAGAATGTTTTCGACGAGTCGTATAGGAAAGCGGGAAAGGTGGATCTGACTTCTTTTGCGACACTATTTGATCCACGCACCCTCGGAATCCACGAGCAGGTATCAAAGGCGCTGCTCACTGAGAGCTTCGCGACGATGGATATGGAGTTATACAAGTTGAATGTCTATGGTAAGCGCTCTGATCAGTGGCATCTTCGTCACTCTGAATCCAGACTCATTGTGTCGTAGGACAGGGAGATTTCTTCAAGGCTCACAAGGACACGCCACGGGGTCAGGACATGTTCGGCTCTTTGGTCGTCGTCCTTCCCACTCGGCACGAGGGCGGCCAATTCGTACTTCGTCAAGGAGAAAAGGAGTGGACGGTCGATTTCACCGACAAGTTTGCGACTGCCACAGAGCCCTCTGTTTGCTTCGTCGCCTTCTTTGGTGACACGGAGCACGAGGTCTTGCCCATCACCTCCGGACATCGCGTGACGCTCACTTACAACCTCTACCGTAAACCTATCCACCCCAGCACGTCGTCGATCCCCACTCCGTTCTATCTGAAACTCAAGCGAGCGCTCGTTGATCTAGTGAACGACAAGTCGACACTCCCCAACGGCGGGTATCTGGGATTCGGTCTGGTCCACGAGTACGTCCACACGGGCCGCAATCTGCTGGACAATTTGTTGGACCAGCTGAAAGGATCGGACCGCGCATTGGCGGATGTATGCGACGAGCTTGGCCTCTGTTACTCTCTCAGGTTGTTCTATCGTGGGATCACTAATCCCCAGGTGAACCTCATCACCACCGACGAACTTGACGTGGATGAGAGGGGGATGGATTTCGAGTCCTCCTCCAGGCAATACCTTAAACAGGCCCTCGACGGGTTGACCATCGAGAAAGTCGAAGGTGTCGTTCTCGTCGGAGGCCGGCACAAGCTTGACCCGAGGCTTTTGAGGGATCGCGGTTACTACGGATATGCCCCGTGGTTGAACTCGTTTTATAGGACCCCGATCAGGGAGGTGTTGGAGATCACGCCGATGAAATCGTCGGTGGACATAAAGACTTCGTTCATGGCGTACGGAAATCAGGCGGAGTTGGACTACTTTTATGGGACTGCATGCATGTTGATCGCCGTGGAACCGACAGAATCACGCGATTTCGTTGGGTCGTGAAAATGGACGTGTAATACTCTTTCAAGGATTCGATTGTAAACTTACTAGTTATGAAGAACCACAGTCATTAGATTCATAAGTAGCGAAAGAATAAGTGATGGAGGCGGATACCGAAATGAAGAGATAACTAATTGGGGCTGCTTCTTCCGCTCGTCAACTAGTTCGGGTAGTTGTGCAAGCGCAGATTCAAATAGATTGTCCTTCGTCTTGGTTTCTTGGGGAGCCCCGATGATACTGCTACAAGGGGGGAAAGATGCGACTTCAGCCACGTGTGGAAGAAGGTCAAATTCTGGTATGTTTGGTGATGGACGCGTCACGTAGTTGGTGTACTCCCCATCAACGCCTACGGGATGGGTAAACGTGCTCATCTAGTCGTCGGGACCGGAAGGTGTTCATGGTCTCGAGCCACTTGGGCCAAGCCCGGTCCCATTCTATAACATTGTCGGTCAACTCCAAGTGGATGTTATGTCATTCAGCGAAAGCCAACCCTTGTCCGTGAGCGGTTTGGATTTCCCAAAGAGCGCCTTGCAGGATAGCTTGATTTCATGGCGTCCAAAATATGTAACCTCACTCTCATACCCGAGCTGCTTGAGCCGCTCGAAGATGCTATACCAGGTAGATTTAAAAATTATCACTGGAGAGAAAACGCCTGAGAACCAACCTATTGTCTCGTTCTCGCCGACGCACACCGAGATCGGCTTTGCGTTCCCATGCTTTATCCCTCTGCCATTTTTCGCATTGGCTGGCATGCTGTTATGAGCCAATCAGAGGGACGGAAAAATAGACTTAAAAGAAAAATCAAGCAAACCATGCATATATCGACACGTTGTTCACTCTTGTCCGTTAGAAATTGCTTCTTGTTGGGAGAATGATTATACTCGTGCATAAATGACTCCATCTGCTCCCTGTCAACTGATATTGTTGTTTCTGCAACGTGGTCCAGCACCGTGATGTTCCAAATTACCAGGTAACATACCGCCTTCTATTGTGATGGGTTCCGTGGCCAGGACATTGTTCTTGCGAATGACCTCGTGGCACGAAGACAGCGAGCAAAGCCTGAGCTGTGTGTGAACCCGAAGCGTATACTGAAACATCCATGACATCCTACCGTCCGATCCTGCAATCCAAACAATATCTGCGACGCATTCGCCAGAGAACAGTGGGGGCATATTTTTCGCAGCTCTATGCCGCATCTCAGAGCAGCTGAAACCATTGGCAGGGTCTGTACGTACGTGGCAACGGGCATAGAACACGAGATTGGCATATTCCGGTTCGGTGAGGTCGACTGGACAATAAGGAAGGCCGTTGACTTGGCGGCGAGCGGTCTTCCATACGAACTCTGAGGATTTGTCCATCAAGAGCTGTCGAAGAGATTTACATGTGCGCGCAAGGTTGAGGAGGTCTATAGGGTGGATGTATGCAGCAATCTATCGGCATCACGTCCTTCAGCAAACGGTCGAAACCAAAAAAAAAAGCATTAGCGTACAAGAAACAGCACGTCGAGGTTTAGTTGGCATATTTCACCTGGCTGCTTTCCTCTTCGCCGCTTCTTCGGAGCCGCCGTAGTACCTTCTGGTCGACATTTCTTTGCCAGTTGGTCAACGGGAGTGTCTTGCGTGACCATTCTTTCGTCGTTGTGGACTTGCCCTGACTCGACTTTCTTTACAGCGGACCTCGTATGCACCATGGTAGCTGGTGAAAAGGGGCGTTTTGCGGCGTCGGGTAGTCCCTTTTTGTGGTGGCTGTGCCGGAGGTGGCTCGGCGTCACCGAATCGAGTGATGACTAACTTGTCTGGATCGGTTGAAGGTGTTTGGCAACGACACATTCACGCCTGCCTCTCCCTGTTTGCCTTGCTAGTACACTGGTGAGTCATGACCCGCATTGTAGCACTAATCTATGTATACATTTGTAAGGCCTTTCATTCTGGTCGCGAGTACTAGTTGCACGGTGAGACAGCATATGTCTAAGCGAACTGGAGGTACTCGCGCTTGGCTTCTCTCCACTTCCCATCTGTGTCCTATTCGTAGTTCACTTTGTTTGCACCTGCCCACCACACCTCTCTCTCTGGCCGAACAAACCGAGCTATCATGCTTTGATGTTTTCATTTTGTCTGACGCTGCCTCACTCGACTTGTCTTTGGCAGCCCGCGCTGTTCGGCACCCACCCTGGTAGGTAACTCGGGCCCAGTTTCGGGCCGGAAAACCTTCGGGTTTCTCCTAAGCCTCATCCCCCCACTTCGGCAGTCATTCACGATAGTATTCTCTCCGTACGACCGCTCGTATACGCATAGACTGGGAGTCTACGCCCGAAAGCGACACGACACGCGCACGCCGTCAAAGCACGCGCACGCCCTCCACCCGAACGACGATAGCACTCTCTGCAGCGACTCTCTGATACGCCACCACACTGTCCAGGTTCGGCCTGCCAGTGAACAACAGCACGCTACTAGTATACGACTGGATTAGTAGAGCGACGAGTCGGAGCACGCGTCTGCCTGTCCGTCTCCGATAATGACGACGGGGGTCCACATCGGATGGGGTTGTGGCGGGGTGTCTGCTAAATGACCGCCTGAGGCGGGCGACGAGTCGCCCCGCTCGTGTTTGCAGGGCTGCCGCTGTGCTACTAGAAGAATCACGGAAGGATGGTAACTCGCTCATCACGATTCCTCTGGTTTCGGCTCCATTACACTTCCGACGGGCTCGGCCAAGGAGAAAGTCTATACAAGGGTGAATGAAGTATGTATAGAGAATACAATCTCGAGATACCAGTTTGATACACGGTCATTAGACTCATCAAGCCAAGTGCGACAGAACAAGTGATCGAGGCAACAAGCATGGGAGAAAGGACAGCTACTGCCGCATCAGCTAATATGTGATGGAAAACTTCTGTGTAAATGAGAGAAATCTACACCCACAGACAGACTATTTATCATACATCCTAGAGACACATGGCCAGAGCCGAGTCATCAGTAAGCGTCAAAGTCGGGAGGCTCCCTGAACGTCACTTTCCCCCATCTCCACCGCATAATACATGTCGTGGCCCAAAGACGCGTAGTGTACATCTTGTTGGTGGTCTGCTTCATTGATGTTGTGACTACATTTATATTTGCCGTGATGAATGCCTGCCTGCACATACGAGGGCAACGATGCAATAACTCACACATAGCAGAGGTGAGTTATGATATCACAATCATACTTGACGCTTCCTACACAAGGTAGGCATATCAGGCATCGAAAGATACCCGGATTTGGCTGCAACGACAACTCGGCGGCCTGGACGGCGGGCAGGTGCTCGTCACTGACGACCTGCCAAAGTGGTGACTCGGGGTGCTCTGTCCAACCTTGGTGATGGGAACAAGCATGCCACAACTATCAGTCAGCATTCAGTATCAATGCTTAACCTCATGAATACGCGCAAGACGCACCGCATCTCTCCAACGCCTGACAAGCGAATCCTTGCAAAACAAACATTTCAATCGAGCGTTCCGGCGATCCATATCATCCGCCGTGGCCACATTTGGATCCAGCCCGCATACATGGATGATGTATGGAGCTTCCGCTACATATTTTATACCGTATCGGTCCAAGACGGACCCAGCGTGTTCCCAGCTGAGCCCATCACGCCTCGGATATTCGTAACGACGCATGGAGCTGAAGAATACCTCAGGATGAGTGAAGAGGCCCGTGGTACCATCATCACTGAACAGTGCACAGGCCAGGCGTAGTTTGTCCGTGGCTGCTTGGGGTGATTCCGAACCTGTTGTACTGGATGATGCCACCCGGCCATCGAAAGTGCCTTTTAAAGACAAGTGAGAAGGAATCTTGACCAGTTCAGCAACATCGGCGTCAAGCTTCTTCCTCCATTCGTCAACTAGTTCAGGTAGCTGTGCAAGCGCAGATTCAAATGGCTTATCATTCATCCGGGTTTCTTCGGGAGCCATGACGATATTTCTAAAAGGGGGGAAACAGGCAACTTCAGCCACGTGTGGAAGAAGGTCGAATACTGGTATGTTCTGTGATGGACGAGCCACGTAGTTGGCGTACTGGGATACCAATGAACGTCCACGGCATTGGTAAAAGACCCGATCTAGTCGTTGGAACCGAAAGGTGTTCATGGTCTCGAGCCACTCGGGCCAAATCCGGTTCCATTCTATGATATCGACGGTCAACTTCTCCAAGTCGGTGATATGTCATTCAGCGAAAGCTAACCTTCGTCAGTGAGTGGTTTGGATTTACCAAAGAGCGCCTTGCAGGATAGCTTGATTCTATGGTATCCAAAATATGTGACCTCGCGCATATATCCGAGCTGCTTGAGACGCTCGAAGATGCTATACCAGGTAAATTTTAAAATAATCACTTGCAAGAAAAAGGGACAACCTATTGGCTCGTTCCCGCCGACGCGCATTGAGATCGACTCTGCGTTCCGATGCTTTCTTCCTCTGCCATTTTTCGCACTGGCGGGCGTGCTATTGTGAGCCAATCAGAGGGACGAGCGAAAAAGATTTTTTTTTAAATCAAGCGAACCATGCATATAGCGACGTGTTGTTCATCCTTGTCCACTAGAAATTGCTTCTTGTTGGAAGAATGATTGTACTCGTGCATAAATGACTCCATCTGCTCCTTGTCAACCCATGCTGTTGTTTCTGCGACGTGTTCCAGCAGCGTGATGTTTCAAATAACCGGGTAACATACCGCCTTCTATTGCGATGTGTTCCGTGGCCAGGACATTGTTGCTGCGGATGACCTCGTGGCACGAAGACAAAGGACAAAACCTAACTTGTTTGTGAACTCGAAGCTTATACTGCAACATCCATGGATGCCTACCGTCCGACTCTGCAACCCAGACAATACCTGCGACGCATTCGCCAGAGAACAATCGGCGCATATTTTCCACAGTCCTTTTCCATATCTCAGGACAGTTAAAATCGTCGGCAGGGTCCGTACGTACGTGGCAACGAGCGTAGAATACGAGATTTGCGTATTCCGGTTCAGTCAGGTCGACTGGACAGTCAGGAAGGCCGTTGACTTGGCGGCGAGCGGTCTTCCATACGAACGCCGAGGATTTGTCCATCAGGAGCTGTCGAAGAGATTTGCATGTGCGTGCAAGGTTTAGGAGGTCCGCAGGGTGGATGTATGCAGCAATCTATCACCATCGCGCCCGTCAGCAAAAGAGAAACGAACAAAAAAGTCGCGTACAAGGAACAGCACATCGAGGTTCAGCTGGCATATTTCAGCTGGCTTTCCTCTTCGCCGCTTCTTGGGAGCCGCCGTAGTGCCATCCCGCCGCTGTTTCTTTGTCATTGATGGGGCGCGATTTTCCCCCCGATGGTCGATGGGAGTGTCTTTTATAACCATTCCGTCGTTGTTGTGGACTTGCCCTGACTCGACTTTCTTTGCAGCGGACCTCGTATGCATGATAGTTGGTGAAAAGGGGCGTTTTGCCGCCCTTTTATAGTGGCTGTGCGAGTCGTTTCCCACTTGCGCCACTCTTGCCTCTTTCCGTTTGCCCTGGTAGTCCGACCACTCTTTACACTGCGATGATCCAGCGTCGTTGGTATTATGGCGCCCTCTGTGTCAGTCTGTATGGTACTAAAAGGACAATGCATCTTCATTCTCTTCGCGAGTAGCTGGGAGCCTACGCCCGAAAGCGACACAACACACGCACGCCCTCCCCCGAACGACGATATCTACAATAGCGCTCTCCGCAGCAACCCTCCGATATGCCACCACATTGCCCAGGTTCGGTGAGCAACAGTCGGAGACCACGCGTCTACCCGTCCGTCTCCGCTAATGACGAAGGGAGTCGGGACTCGGCGAGATGCCGCATCGAATGGCATCCGCTAAATGATCACTGATGCGGGTGACGAGTCCCCCGCTCGTGTTTGCGGGGCCGAGCTCGCCGCGATCACGGAAGACTGGCCATCGGTGTTCTATGAATCTATGGTGTCGGCTCCATTACACTTCCGGCGGATTGGCGATCAAGGAGAAATCTATCCAAGCGTGAATGAGGTATAGAGAATACAATCTCGAGATATCGTCCTGATTTCCACGATCCCGAACGCAGCTGTCTGTGCACGAATGACCCCTGCCAGCGTTCTGCTAGCCGTCTGCCGGGTTCAACCCCGTCACTTCGTTCCCACGTCTGGTCTCGTGTCAGACGGAATACGTGAAGAGTCGATATTATCAACAGTATTGCGGAGCGGACCTCCTTGCTCTGTTGAATGTTCCGGTGGGTCAACCTCGGAATTCTGATCCTTTGCATCGGCATCTTCCTACCCCTCTACGTCACTGTCCGCCTGTGTGTCATCGTGTATCCTACCAGACGGTTCTCCAATCCAGTCATCATCACCTTCGGTTCCAAAGTCCCAGACGTCAAGCATAGTTGTCGTGTCGCGGTTGCTCGCTGCCACGCAGCATTTGCCCTCGAAGACAACCCGCCACACCCCGCCGACTCCGGTGAGCAGATCTCGCACGATCGTTCCATCACGAATATTCCACATCTTCAACGCTCTATCCGACCCACTAAGAACTTTGAACTCGTCGTGTTGAAAGCATGTGATGGCACCGGCAGGGCCAGCAAGCGTGTGGCGCAGTTCACCAGTGTCAGGGTCCCAAATGCGCAGTGTGGAGTCGGCCGAGGCGGAGACGAGGAAAGACGGTGAAAGACCAAGCAAACCGACCATAGAAGTGTGCCCTGTTAGTATATGCTGACATTGTCCGTCGCGCAAATTCCATACGCGAACAGTCCTATCCATAGATCCCGAACATGCGATGTTACGGTCGAGGTCCAACACAACACTGTACACTGGACATACCATAAACTAAGATCTTGGGGTGAGACACGGTGCAACTTACCCTTGTCAGTATGGCCAACCAAAACCAATTTACATTCGCCCGCAACAATGTCCCATACCCGCACGGTCCAGTCATAGCTGCCAGATACAAGAGTACGACCACGAGCGGCTAAGGCGCGAACTGGTTGATCATGACCTCGAAGATGCAATTTGTGATATGGGTTTTCATCAATGTCTTCCTGAAAGACAGCTGAGACAAAGACCGACGAGTCACCAGCAGCAGCCTACCTCCGACAACTCGACATTCGCGCCATCCGCACCCGCCCATCGATATTCAGAGTCACCTGGACGAGGTAATGTCCATACTCGTAAAGATTGATCACGACTCCCAGTCACAATCACAGATCGCTTGGGCCATTTCTCTCTAGAAATAACACCACCTTCACCTTCAACCTCGATCCATTCAGGCTTGACGATAGCAAGGCAACGAACGGTGCTTGTGTGTCCAGCGAATACGTGCGTACATCGCCCAGTGGCCAGGTTCCAGATTCGGATGGTGCGATCGGTGGAACCGCTGACGAGCGTATCTTTGGTGGCCGCCAAAGCCCAGACGCCTCCGCCATGACCGTCCAAGGACTGTAAAAGCTCACCCGTCACTGGTGAATACACATGGATTGAATGATCGTCTGATGCCGATATGATACGCCCGTGCGACAGCAATAGACAGGTCACGATAGAAGACCCATGAGCGGGGAATGTATGGTGTTTGGGCATCTTTTGTTGCCCAACGTGTTGGAGTAAGGCATCTTATGGTATGGGGGAGTGCATAAATGGAGCGTGCGACTCGGTTGTTCGCCTCTCCCGATTGGGATCTCCGACTCTCGTACACCCCTGGATTGCCTTCAAGTTCCTGCTTGACCGACAGCCCGTTGGAACCATCGCAGAGAACCCCCGAGGAGAACGCAAACGACCATTCTTCTTCAGTAGGCGTTTCGCCATTGTTCTCTGGTCCTTCCAACGCTGCACTCGCATAGTCAAGCAAACGCGCATGCTCTCCTAGTGCGCACGTTTGATACAGGATCTCGAGACGCGGCATCGCTCCTGGTCCTCCTCGCCTGCCTCACCGGCAGACAAGCGAACGCAAGCCTTCCGGTTCATCCCTCGCGCAGTAGAGTTCAGCCACGAGCCATATCAGCAGTAACCGTCACATCATGATCAATTTCGATCACCACACCATTGGCCCTCGAGGGCAGGTGGTGAGTCAGAGTGAGTCAGGCTTTCGCCTATTTCAGGGATTGGGAATACCATAATCTGCATGGTAGTGCCCCTGATTTTTTTTCCCTGCTAGCCGCCATCCAATCGCAACTCTCAAACGGCTTTGCCACTACTGGAGTCGTCAAGCGATGATCATACGGTACTAATCCGTCTTTGCATGCACGACTTGAGCCTGATTTAGATATCGTGACTGTCAGATCTCGCCACACGAACTCGGAGGAAATCGAGTCATACGTTTCGTAGACCCAAAAGGGACAATCGCCTTCCCCGATCAATGCAAGAGGCCGTTCGGCCCTCAGCTCGCCGATTGTCGACTCCTATCATGGCCCATCTTATCCGCCTCTTATCCTGGAAAACAAATCATGATCAGCACAAAATCCCGAGTCCACATTCTCTATTCTCTGACACAGCAATCAGCTTGCAGGGGTTGCTCGACTCGCTTAAAAGTTCCTGCCTCTTTGGAACCGCCAGCTAGGGGTGTGTGGATACAGCGAGTGAAGCGATAACACCGGGGTGTACGTATAGGTCATTTCCGTGTCGGAAGGTTCATCTGTATGTATACCGTATCCGTATCGAGACAGGTTAGGAACACGGGAGTCGAGTCATACGTGGCCTCAAAATGGACTCGATGATCAATGCACGAGGCCTGCAAGAAGCAGTGGTTAGTACGTCTTTTAATTGTGAAATTATCGGCTTGCGTCGTCTCGAGTCAAGTCTATAGATCAGATTTGAGGTCCAAGCTTAGCAGCAACCCAATACGGAATCTAAATTGGCTATAAAACGTCGACGAAAGTGACGTGGACAACTGCAGCTTCACCATGAATTCCCGTTGGCGCGACCCGAAAGTGGTTGCATTGCAGACCGCGTTGCGCGACCGCGACCCGTTCTACAGCGGAATATGCGCCATCCCAGATTATCAGCGTCTTCTATACTACACCTACGGTGACCTCGTTCGGTAAGCCTTCTGGGCCCCTATCGAGCCGAGTGCCGGGTCTGACCAGCGTGTAGTCGTATCGATTTTTCCAACGCTGGAGCTGACCAGCTCGATGAATTGTACCGTGCTTGCAAACCAGCAGAGTTTGGCCGTGACGGGGAGAACGTTCTTGACGACTCCTATCGGAAAGCGGGAAAGATGGATCTCACCTCGTTCTCGACGCCTCTTGATCCACGTAGCCTCGGAATTCACGAGCAGGTGTCAAGGGCGTTGCTTACTCAGAGCCGTGCAACGATGGAGGTGGAATCGTACAAGTTGAACGTCTATGGTGAGCACTCACTTCATCGTTTTCGAATCAAACTCAAACTCGACGTGTCGCAGGAAAGGGAGATTTCTTCAAGGCTCACAAGGACACGCCACGAGGACAGGGCATGTTCGGGTCCTTGGTCGTCGTCCTTCCCACTCGGCACGAGGGCGGTCAACTTGTACTTCGTCAAGGAAAAAAAGAGTGGACGGTCGATTTCACCGACAAGTTTGCGACTGCCACAGAGCCCTCTGTTTGCTTCGTCGCCTTCTTTAGTGACACCGAGCACGAGGTCTTGCCCGTCACCTCCGGATATCGCGTGACGCTCACTTACAACCTCCACCATAAACCTATCTACCCCAGCACATTGTCGATCCCCACTCCGTTCCATCTGAAACTCAAGCAAGCGCTCGTTGATCTAGTGAACGACAAGTCGACACTCCCCAACGGCGGGTATCTAGGATTCGGTCTCGTCCACGAGTACGTCCACACGGGCCGTAATCTGCTCGATAACTTGTTGGGCCAGTTGAAAGGATCGGATCGCGCACTGGCGGATGTGTGCGACGAGCTTGACCTCAGTTACACTCTCAGGTTTTTCTATCGCGAGATTACTGGTCCAGAGGTGAATCTCATCACCACCTGCGAACTTGAGGCGGACGAAAGGGGAATGGATCAGTCCGAGCAATACCTTGAAGATGCCCTCCGCGGGTTGTCCATCGAGGAAGTCGAAGGCGTCATTCTCGTCGGAGGGGGGCAGTTTGACGGGTCATTTTTGAGGGATGACTGGTATAGTTCGTGGTTGAACCCATATTACAGCACCCCGGTCACGGAGGTGTTGGAGATCACGCCTATGAAATCGTCGGTGGACACCACGACCTCGTTCGTGACGTATGGCAACGAACCGGAGTTGGACTGCTTTTATGGGACTGCATGCATGTTGATCGCTCTGGAACCGACGGAGTCACGCGATTTCGTTGGGTTATGAAATTGGACGTGTACTTAATACTCTTTTCAAAGATTCGATTGCGAACTGACTCGTCATGAAACTTGTCGTCATATTGACAATTCAATGAAGTCATGTTGATTCGGCTTTCATGTTTGTTCTTGGCTTGTTCTTGGCTTGTTGTTTCCATTCAAGTTGCCATGGTGTGACCTGAGGGAATCTTACGCGTCTCCAACGCCATCACACTACGACGCTCTCCAAACCTCGGGCTACAACGCATCTCTCTCGTCCGGCTCATCATACGCTTCAGATTACACCTGAGCGGATCTCCAATTCGCTATTCCGAACTAGCGCAAAAAAACTCCTGCAGAAGCGGCTCAAACTAGCTTTTCTCACTCCACCGCACACCTCGGCCACAAGTTTTGAACTAACCCTCACATCCCAATCGCGATACCGCTCACAAGCGAGTCAAACGTTCCGCTCCCGTTCATTGTATCGACGTTTATCCATACTTGCCCATCCCGCGCGCCGGGCGACCAATCTAGAATGTACTCCGTCCTCGGAACATTCTTCCAAGGACCCATCAGCGGGGAGGGAAAAAACGACGTATCGAAGCTTGATTAATGGCCTGTATGTGCACAGTGATTCTTTTCCCTTCCGAATGCCCCCTGACACGACCCCTCATAGCAGAATGCGCTTTTGCCAAGGACCCGTCGCTATACTCGCTTTCGCTGCAACATTTGATAGAAGACGACTACCCTATACCGACTTTGACGCCCTTGACTACGAGATGGTGCGACGTTACTTCTCTCTACGGGCCCTACCCAACCCAACAGTGTCTGACAGAAGACGGCAAGAAAGTGTCCTGTGTCTGCGTCATCGATCACGAGCTCGGCATCGTCGTATACCGACCAGCTCGTCGAGACACCCAAACCCGTCATCGACTACTTCACACAATAATTTTTTCCCTCTTCTCTAGATGCACGCTCACCACCCACCATCTAGATGGTCAAGCACCACCGAAGCATTTCTCACCATGGCCACGATGCTTCCCGAGGTCCAAACACAACCCCTTTCCATCATCGTACCCCAAGGCGGCCCCACCTTCATCCTCCTCGAATCGGACCTCAAGGCGCTCCGGATCTGCCACCCGCTCTACATCGACACCGCACTCATCTAC